>JANHGB010053647.1:4479-27123 GCA_026283785.1 Coracopsis vasa
AAGAAACTGAGTTGTCTGCGGGTAAAGGCAGGAGTGTAAAACACAGCTTCTGGGCTCCCTCCTCACCTTTATCAGCAGCTGCTCCTGTAGCAGCCCAGAATCCAGAATGGCACACAAGGGGTGTTGGATGTCATGGTGACACATTTTGAAGGGGGCACCCTGGGAATTGCCAGCCCCTAGGTTAGGAGTCCATATAAAAATGGTTATCTACAAACCAAGCTCCATCAAAGCCAAAATGTGGAGCACCAGCCATTAGGCAATACTGAGGAAGAAGCAGCATGGTTGGGCTGCACAACCCAAGGCTTTTAAGGCGGCACATCTCTTCCTTTGTGCACATATTGCAGTTGCATATCTGCTAAAGCTCCCTCGGGCATGGAGCTTGGGGTTCTCTCACAGGGGCTCTGTCCATCATGACAATGACCTCTTAATTCAGGAGAAGTCTGACTTGTCAAGCAGAACTTGTGAATATTCTCACAAGTGAATTTGGGGATCCTGACTGGACAAGAGCATGAGCTTTATATACGCTATTCAGCACTGTCAGCACGGTGTCAGCTGTGGCCATGCCTGGAAGTAGCCTAGGGAGCTTTACCAATGAAAGCACATGTACCTCCAGACCTGGACAAAAGGTGATCAGAGTTTTGACTGTCCAAATTATGGGGTGGGTGATCTACAGGGGTTGTTTTGGTACCTTAAATCCTTCCACCACTTTGCCCTATGAGTGCCTGTCAATGGGTAAATTCAGAATATGTTATCAAAAGGAGTCACAGCTGAAGGCAGGCTGTGTTTGGTGGCTGACAGTACGAGTGCCTTAGTCTGTTGTGTGGTGTCAGTACTGGGGAATGTTACACACCACTGGTCTGGTGGCTGCCCCTGCATGCTCCTTTTGCCCATGCCACTAAGTTATTACTGTTGTGTCTCTGTTGGGTGACTTGTGACTTTCCTGTTTTCTCTTCTAGGATCCCTGCAGGGGGCCTCTTAATGGTAATGCAGAAGTTTGCTGGTGAGACCTTGGACGAGAAGAGAAACCGTGAGCGCAGGGAGCTGTATGAACAGAAGTTAGCAGAGTGGTAAGGAACAGCTCTGCCTGTCCGAATCTTTGACTAGAAGAGTGTCAAGGTCTGTGTGGTTCAAACACTTAAGGAAATCATGACAAACAGCTATTCTAGACCTCAGTTCTTCTGCTCTTAGTTTTTGATGTATGTCACATACTTGTCTGAGAACTGCTGGTTTGGTGTTCCCAGCGTTAGGTGTTGCTGCTTGTCCCTACCCAGTGACTCTGTATCAGTTCTTCTCTTTTGCAGTGGCTGTGAAGACAAGGAGGACAAGGACCTTGGTATTTCTTTACCAAAATTGAAAGAGGCCAGAATTCTGTTTTTAACTTCATTGCTGCCTTCTTTCCATCCCTGTTAAGGAGAAAAAAGAAGAAGGATTGCTGTACGCTTTGGGGGGAAAAGGCTATGACACTGGTTGTGTGACTTACTAAAACTCAGGAATAGTGCCAGTTCTAGAAGTTCGAGAGTTGGGATTTTTCAGTGATGCCTTTGTCAGGAGGATACAGGCATAAAATTACTTTGTACTCTCTTCTCTCTTTAGGCAATCCAGGCTCAGCGTGACTGAAGTCTTAGGCCAAACGGAAAGTAACGTGGAAGGATCAGAGACGAAGAGAGCAAGAGCTCTCTAGGAACTATTGAGTCTTCTCCAGATCTCTGTTGTAAGCAGCTACAAAGTATTTTGATTCTGCTCATAGAAGTCTTGGAGGTCTTCTGTGAATGCAGTTATACCTGGTGCACTTGTGAAAAAGCATTTTGCTGAAAACATGGTTTATGGATGCAAAGCACTGCACAACAGCATGGAATGGCCAAGAAGGTGGAAATGTAGACTCTGCAGACTAGAAAGCATCATGCAGCTTTGGCAGGGGGTGAGGGCAGCCCCGGAACCTCGTCTAGAACCCATTTCCCTGCTAAAAATGTCCAGACCACCATTGAGGTAGAAATACTCAAGCTAAAGAACCTGTGAATAGTTTGGTTGCTAAAGGTACCCTGATTCCAAAAGGTAATTAGGCTCTGATGCAAGCTGCTCTTCAGACAGCACCTGAGGACCTTGATGTCAGAGCACGGCACAGGCAGCACTAGAGTGAGTGGCTCTCATCCTTTTGTCATCCCTGTCCCACAGCTTGACTGGGCCTGGTTTCAGCATCAGCAAATGCTGTCCTGCTGATGGTGGTTTCTTCAGGCTTTTTGCAGAAAAACACATGGTTCCTCCAGTACCTGGGATATTTTGCGGTCAATGTTGAGGAGGGGGGGAGGAGCTGGGAATGATAGAGAAATACCCTGAAAAAGGCATGTTTTGGGTTCCTCAATAGAAGTATGGCTGAGAGGGCCACAGGAAGGATGATTTGTTTCTAGTGGTGATGGTGGAATAGTTGGCACTGTGGAAAATATAACCAACAACAAAAAGGCCTCTGATTTCATTTGAAGGTTGGGAATTAGGGGATTACCTCTGGGGGAAGTGTGGTTCAAGACACTTAATAAAGCCATCTAGCAGTGGTGGTTGTGTCCGTGAGCTCTTTATGTTAGTACAGAATTTGCACTTGAGAAACATACGAGTGATATCCCATAAGAAGAGCTCTAGCTGAGATCCCACCCATGAACAGCAATAAAGTCTGGTGGTGGTGTCAGGCATTCCTCTATCCAGGCAGTAGCAAAGACAAGAGCCGGGATAGCACCAGCTCTGTTTATTGTTTTGTACCAGAGATGAACTGTTAAGTCACAGCTGTTACCTATGGGTAGGGTTGAAGTCAATGGACTAATGGTCTGTACTCAGAAGGGCCAGAGTGCCCATCGCCGTTTCCATCAAAGCAGAAGTCAGAATTCTGGTCCTCTTCTTTTGTCAGAGCTTTTTTCCTGTTAAAGGGAATTGCATCCAGACAAGGGGTTTGGGTCTCCTTCCCCCAAGAAAAGAGTAATCAGTATGTTCTGGCTGAATACTTTTCTCTGTTACTGCTGATTACTGTTGATTGAAAGATGAACAGTCAATTCCACAGAGCATATTTCACCCACCCAAAGCAGATTTTTGGCACAGCTTGCCTCCAGGAAGGTGTTATGTTTTCTGACTTCTGAAATAAGCATTTTATTGTATTTTTTGTGTAGTGCATTTTTCATTCATTTTCATTGAAGAAACACGTGTTTTGGGGCTGTTATCAACCAGCTCTCATTTTCCTTTTCTTGCACCTGAGTGAAGGATCTGAATAAGCAGAGGTACAGACATGTCATTCTCCCTTCCTGTTTTAAGCTTTGCATGTATTGGTGACAGTAGTGTTATTTTCCTCTGCCCCCTCAAAAAACAAACCAGCAGACCTTTCTGAGTCACATTTTTGCCACTGTGGTTATACAATGATATTTGGTCTTCTCTTTTTCTCTTCTTTTTCTTATCTGTACAGGAGATGACATTTGGCTGTGTCATTGCTCAGGCTTTCTGTAGTACTATTTAGTGGTATTATTTGATGTGACGGCTAAAGAATACTCATTTTGTTGTGTCTGACCATTGGTGCATGGGAGGTTAGGGAGGGCCAAGGTGTAGCAGTTGGTGGCTTTTCTCTCCACGTGAGGAAGGAAGGGCTGCTAGATGTCCTTATGCTGCACATTAGCAAGGGGAAGCAGAGACTTCCATCTGCACACTCAAGATAAGCAGCCATTTTTTGCTCCTTTTCCTGCCGGATTTAATTCCCTGCACTTCTTTTCTTGTATTCAAAATCACTGTCCAAATGGGGAGTGAAGAGTTTGGTCAGAGCTTGTATTTTAAATACAAATGTAAGGGATTCCTCCCTCCCCACTGTCTTCCCTCCACCCCAGCAAAAGCATAGCACTGACATTATCGGTCCTCCAGTTTCTGAGTAGGTAACAGGAATAGTGGGGATACACTAATCTTACACCAGGTTTTGATTTTGCAGGGAAACCTCCCTTTTTGGCAGGGAGAAGGAAGAGCTGTTGCGAACTGCAGGTTGAGCACCATAGCTACACTGCTCTGTTAACCCCTGATGCACTGACAGACAGGAGGTGTGTTACAGTTACAAGATGGGTACCTGAGTGACACTTGTCATTGCTGCTGAGTACACCAGAGAGAGCTGTGTCTTGATGCCAGCTGTACCTGTAACAGCTTTGTCAACCAGCTACCTAGATGCTACACAGCCTGTTTTTAGCAGCTGCAAAATGGTGGCTGAGGCTTATGTTATCACTTGAAAGGCTCTACCACTTCCCTGCACATAGAACAGACATCTTTTATTACTGAGGAAAGGAAACTTGAATTTACCATTTATTTTTTAATACAATTAAACTCTAGGAACTCTAGGAGAAAAATGTTATATACAAAATACCTGTGATAAACAGAGCAGCTCACCTGGTAGAAAGACCCAGATATTAAGCCAAAAAGGTCTCACAGAAACCATTTGTGTGCAATTCACTGAATACAGCATAAGGAAATAGAAAACATGATTCATAGTATAAGTGCTTAAGGAAAAAATAAACCAAATAACCTGCCCAACAAGAATACAAAACCAAACTGATGCTAGACATATTTGTCAGTGAAATATTTTGTTTCCTTTAGAGGAAGTTAACTTCAAAGGTCAGAGGAGTCTGGTGACATAGAAAGGTTTGGCACAGTACAGAGGACAAACCCTTCTCCAGGAGGCTGTGCAATCATCAGTCAGGAGCAGAAGCATAGGACAGGCAGAGGGAAAAGGTGGTGTTGATATAACTGTCAGGGCTGTGGTGTGGTTGGTAAGGTAGAAATGCATTGTTATAGCAGGGAAGGAAGCACAGTGTTAAAAATGAGCAAAGTAAATACAAAAGGAGGGTGTTCAGCCTGCAGGAAGTTAGTAGTTCATGTTGGAAAGAGGAAGCATGGAAAGAAATGGAAAGTATGAGACACTGTTGCCCATAGACCCAAGTCCTGCAATAAGGTTGCCTCTTGGAAACACTGTTTTCCCTGTCACCTGCTTTCTGCTTTCAACCAGAATTCACAAGTGCAAAGCTTACGGTTTCCTTATCACCCACTTTGTCTCCTTTTCTCTGTCAAAAAACCTTCCATAAGAATGTTTTGAAGCTCCCATTTCACTTCATACAGTGAGAAAACAGTAATAAAGTTGATGGGGCAGCATGACTCTGCAGGAGTAGAAAAGGAGCAGTGCCTTATTTTTTACTAGCAACTCGATCCCTTAGCCTCTCATAGCGCAATCCTCTATAAACCACTTTTAGTCCTTCTATTTCCTCCAGCAATTTCTCTTTCAATATGTGCCTGCTAGAAAAAAAGTGAAGTGGGTAGAATATTTCTTGGCTGTGTCCTAGCAAGATAAACAGCTCAAGCAACAAAACATCCCACAGAGAGAGTGGCATGGTGTTTGCTCTGCTGTGCTAACTGCACACATGGATAGAGCAGCAAGGGAACAGGTACAGTTTGCAGTGGGACAGAGCAAAAGTGAAAACTAGATCTGTCAAACTCAGGGCAGGGTTGACTTAGGTTAGAATGCAGAGTTGCTTAGGAAGCTTGGTGGGGCTTGGGGCTTTTTCCCCCCTGAAAATGAGAAACCACTTTTTCCTACACAGTAGGCAAGAATATCACCCAGATTAGATGAGTCCTATCCAATATTAGAATCCTGCAGGGTACTTCCTTCAAGTCCCAGCTGGGTAGAGAGAACGCTAGCAGAAAGTGGCAGCATTCAACACAAAGTAAATCCCTATGTCACTGTGTGAGACTCCCAAGAATACAGAGAGCCTTCCCTTACAAGTATTCCTAGGCAAATGTACAAACAAAAGCAGACCTATGTTTATGGAGCAAGGCCGAGTTAGTTACACTTCATTACAGTAGATACATGCAAGATAAACCGTGGATTGTTACAGAAATGTGGCGTTACAAGTGTGGGTAGGAAGGAATTCATGTAAGAGCTTGTACAAGTGTATGCACAGAGGTGTGCACAGCGCACCACCACCAGCACTGCTTTGTCAAATGTGCTCCTGCAGTAACTCAATGGAGGAGCAGTATCTTAGTACCTGGGTTGGTGAGGCCATCCTTTCAGGAGAGAAAGGTTACGAGAACTTCTGCCACTGCTGTGGATAAGCAATATTAGTTAGCTGCTAAGTGTGCTGTCAGTATGGATCATTCCCTAAAAAGTCTCAGCACTGAAAATAAGCATGAGGCACGTAGTCCCACTCAGGGTGCTTCTGTGTGAAATGTGTGTGCATTATTGCCTCTCTCGGGGAGAAGGGACATGCAGCTGTAATGGTCAAGTCCAAATCCAAAGTCCTCCAGCACAAAGAACAGTACTGGCAGATACCTGCGCGAGGCTGAATATAAAAAGTTTTAGCTGCTCCCAGTCACCACGTGGAGGCACAGCCTGACTTGAGACTGTGTGTCAGGGCCTGGGGTCTGCCAAAGGCCAGCTCTGTGTTACTAACGGGGCAGGTGGCTGTGGGCTGCCTGCCAGGGCTCTGCAGGGCCCCTGATGTTCACAGAGGCAGCATCAAAGCCAGAGGATCCCAAACTGTTGAACTGGTATGTTGATGCTCACGACACTCCTGCCCTGCTGCAGGAACATGGAGGGTCCTCCCAGCTGGAATTCCAGTGACCCGATGTAAGGAGACTACGCCACAGCTTCTGTGGCATAGGTGGGGGTTTGCATTCATTCATGCAGGATTATGTTGCCAGTCTTCATAAGCAGAGCTTTCTAGTGCTGTCATCCCCTTTCAGAGCGCTGAAGGGTGAACACAATAAGTATTGCTGTACAATGAACAGTGGGGACTGCAATGCGGAATACACAGGATAAGAAACCTGAAGGACACAGAGAAAAGATTTTACTTATTTTTCCTCCCCTTCTTCTTAATCCTAAATGCAAGGCAAGAACGTTGCAGAGCCAAGACAAACGGGGATGATGTGCGACAGGCCTCCACAAGAGGGCTCCCACTACAGTAAAGACAGAGCTGAGGGCTGAACAGAGTTAGCTCAAGAGGGGCACTACACTGAGTTACAGGCTGCCTCACTGTGAAAACCTTTGGACCGTGCAGAGGTGCTGTCTGCGGAGTGAGGATGGCTAGTGAATGTGCTACCCTCTTTAAGCAGCAACAGGACATGGTCAGCACATCACACAGTTATGAGGTAACTTGTCAGCCACTAGGGAAGCACAGCTTCCATCCTTGTCTACAGACAAGCAACAGTTCCAAGCACTGCAGTTACGAACACCAACCATTTGCAGAAAAAGCCTGGCAAGCTTTTGTAACAAAAGAGGAATGTGTCAGAATGGATTTATTCAGTAGGTGAACTCCTGCCACTTCCATCACAAAAGCCCCCAGAAATCATGCTAAGCAAGGCTTGAGTATCTGTTCCAGATAGGGCCTTCCCCAGAGGAAAACATGAGTGCGTGGTCAGGTTTGGAAATAAGACAAATGGCCTGAATGATAGTTTAACCTCCTTTCCATCACAAAAATGTTATGCTTTTAGATTACTGCAATGCACAGCATGACAAATTCTTGACTTCCAGGATTCTACAGCTGTTGCTCTACTGCATTGCCCTGGCAATGTATTCAGTATGCCGTGGTGAGAGCAGGAAATGCAGTCACCTGGATAATGATGTGAATAAGAACAGTTAGCTGCTAATCTTTACGTAAGTCTCTGAACTTGAAAAATGTCTTTTTGGAGGACACAGCTTTGAACACAGCTGAGCTTTCGAGCCAAAACAAATATAATGCTCTGTAGTCATAAAACCTGGCTAAGCCAGACTTTTCCCCAGCCCATCCTTCACAACACCTCAGTATCGCAAGTAGCTCCTTTTAAGAGATAGATGAGTGTTTCTTGGGCAAGTGTTGAAGGGGAAACTTCTCCTTCTCCATTCCTCCAGCTGCTGAAAGGAACGCAGATATCTCAGAAGTGGACTGGGATTGCTAATCTTAATGGGAAAGCTGGAGTTCTCTTGTTCACCTCTCCCTCACTTCCATTTGGTCAGTCCTTCATTTCTATCATCAGTGGTGTTCCTATGTTTATGCAACAGAGCCATGAGTACAGGACATCCATGGTTCATAGGACATCCACGGCTCACAGGACATCCACCAGAAACAATCTCTAGGGAATGACACCACATGTGGGACCTATAGTAGTGATAAGCTATTACTCACAAATGAGTCAGGACAGTTCTTAGTTGAGAGGCCCAAAAAATGAGAACAAGGGCCTGTCACTGCAGATCCTGATAGATGGATGACCGTGCTACAAACCCACTTCTCATATTAACCAGCTTCTTTACACAGGTTCAGAGGAGACACTGACAGTCAAAGTTGTCAAATGTTCCTTTCTTTTCCCCTTTCTCTGTCTCCATCCCCATTTAGTCCCTAAAAATTTTTGTTAATTAAGGAAAAGAACACCACAAAGGCCTGCACACCATCCATGCAGGGCCCATGCTGTGGAGAAAGCAGCTGAGCAGCTCAGGAAATTTGGCCCTCTACCTTTTTTCACAAGGTTCATTCCAGGAAATCTGAAATAACCCAAACAATGCAGTGCCCCACAAGCAACATGAGCATCGCTCCTCTAGCCACTTGACCAGGAAACACCATGTGTCTGAGCTTGCAGTAGGGCCCTACTGCTTTTTACCCTGCATTTACCCTAAAGGACAGCATAGCGAGTTAACATTGTATGAAAATCAAATAGTATTTTAGCAGCTATTTTGCCAAGAGAAGAATGGTGAAGAAAACTTACCTGCCAATGCAATCTGGTCATACAAATGATGTTTCAGATGTCACTTTAGAGCTCACAGGTGGCTTTGTACCTTCTTTCACATCCTGTTCCACTGAATCCTGATGCTTACAGCAGTGAGAACAGACTGAAAAAGAAGATCCCCAATTAGAATTTGAAATTACAGAAGACATAAATGTGCTGAATACAAATCTCTTCTTCAGCAAAGTAAAGTGTAACTGGTGGTGGGAAGAAAGGAGAGGAGAAATGAAAGAAACAAATCTTTTAGGTCTAGTTACTTCTATTTTCTCTTGGCAGGACTCATCCATGCAATACAGCCAGAATACGGCTGGCCTACAGACATTGTCTGATCTGATAGAAAGTTCTGTTACATATAAATATTAGTGTGTCATATGATACAACAGCTTTCATTCCCAGGGCTAGGACCTCAGCCTGGCACAAAGACAGGTTGCTACCTGCTAAGATGAGAACAGAAGGGACATAATGGTAAAAGTTACATGTCACTAAATGCAGTTTACGAAGTGAGTGTAAGAATGCTGGTATTAGAACCAGCCAGCCAACTCTTTCAGTGCTTTAAAAGGAGTTCAAATTAAACCGATATCTCAGCATATATGAATTACTTTTAATGATCTTTCTGTACTATTACAGCAAATTGCATAATTTTTACAACATGGATCCTAGGCTTTTCTGTAAGTGACCTTTAATCTTGGTCTAATCTTGGTGCTTTGTGTTTAATTAACTGAAGAGCCGAAAAAAAAAAAAAATCTAGAGTTTTCATTCTTAAATTACTGAAAAGATAGGCTGTGAGCTACCCAAAGTGTGGGGGTTGAACCTCAGCAGAGCATCTTTGTATTTTAGTTACCACTACAACATGCATCTGAGAAGTCTTATTTCCATTTTGCTCTATCTCTCTGTTCTTCCCTTCCACACTTCAGCTCTTTGAAGCACAGCTTTTTGAGCTCAGAAACCACTATTAGCTTCAAGTCAGCTCCTGACTCAGCTTTCCATACGTCAGAACAGAGGTACCCTCAGACCTATACTGAGCTCCTACAACAGCTCTTGAAGGTGACCTGTAGCAACAGCAGCAGGAAGTGCTCTTAGGACAAGTATTTCCCTTTCTAGACACGCGGCAATGCACGGCAGCACTGAAATGTGACAATCGTACAAACTGGGAAGTTGGATTGAAGCTCTACCTCCAGTTTCATGGAGCATATGCTTGGTCTGGAAAGTGGCTGTACAAAATAGCACCACCTGAATCTCTGCATATTCTGAAAATGGGACTGAAAGGGAAATTCCAGTTCATGCTGCCATGTCCCATGCTGTTGGAGGTGATCACATTCCACCACATTGGTGTGCTTTTTACATCTACTTTAAAAGCAATTTGGTTTCTACATAAAAGACTATCTCAGAATACTCCAGATTCTTGCTAATTTAATGGTAAGGAACCTTTCAATTTCCAGCTGTATTTGTTTAGAGCCAAATCCTCCAATTCCACTTCATTTTATCTTATAATTAGAAGTTCATTATCCACACAGCTAACAGCACAGGCTGTGATCAATTGTGATTTTCTTGGTTTCATCCTGCTTGCTGCTTTCCCATTGACATAGCCTCAGGGTACAGCAGGGGAAAAACAGCACTGGTGACATAGCGGCACGTGAGTGGAAAATGAGGAGGTGCACAGGTGTAGCCAAGAGTCATTGCCATCCAGAAGCTTCCTTTCTTTGTGGTAAAACACCAGAAAGAAAATTAGCCCAGTCTGACTCAGTGGTCACATTGGTTTTTGAAGGGATGTGGTTGGTGAGGAGGGGAAAAGAAAAATAGCAATTCTACCTCCACACCTCTGACTTGGGAGTGCACTTGTCTGAAGCTGAAACAGAGGTAGAAGAGACACAAGCATGACAAACTTACAAGTGTCCATAGGTGAACTGAGTTCCTGCTGCCTATCAAATACCCTCTTTCCAACAGGGGATACCACTGTGACCATGAGATGCTAAGAAGCTCAGGCTGCTGGCTTCTGGTTTAAGTTCCCTGAACACAGAGCATGGGATTCTGATCTCCAGACCTGACTTCCCCAGTGACCTGACAGAACTTAATTGAGTGATATTTGTAATGTGTTGCAAGGCCTGCTGCCTTTCTCCAGGACAGGGTTTGGATAGGATATCTACTGCTCTTGATTTCCAATACCAGCTGGATGCCTAGCTGCCTTTATAAACCCCTTTGATGTCTACTCACGTCTTAAGGGGCTTTCTGATTAGGTCAGCTTAGACATGATGAGGAGCAACAGCTAACAGATGAAAATAACAGCCACAAAAGAAAATATATCTGCTCAGCTGCCAGCTAACCCTGAGATGCTGGAGGTCCCCTTTGCCATTGAAAAACTCCTGGAAGCATGCCTGGAGTTATTGAAGACTTCACAGGGTGGGAGAAGGCACCTCACCCATGCTGGTTTTGGCCACATAAGGAAGACAAATCTATGTCTCTTGACTGGAATTCTCATAGAAGTGGAACATAGCTGCGCTTAGGTTTTTTGCTGTGGCTCTAGAACTACGCATTTTTGTAACTTTGGCTCTGTGAGTTTTCTGAGGGATTGTCTAAATAGGGTGTGTGGAGAGATCCAGTTCTGAAACTGTCACTGCTCAGCTGTATCTATCATGATCACCAAGATTCTTGGCATCTTCAAGCATGTTATACATAAACATAATACATAAAAATGTGCCTTTGTGAAACTCTTCAGTTCCGTATATCCCTGATTTTGGAAATACTCTGATCTGCTGTCACAACTCCCCATCACCCCGTCACTCTCAAACCTGAAGCCTAGTGCTGCCTGCACACAAAATGTAGGAAAAGTCCTGAGCTGGACTTCAATGTCAAAGTAGATGGGAAAAAAAAAAAAAAAAGGAAAAGAAAAAAAGGAAAGCAGAGGGTGGTACAGAACCATCAATCAAGTGTGTCAGCACAGCTTCTAAAATGTGTATTTTACATAGAAACTCCATAGGCAGTGTGAGGCTGTTTCTTGGAAAAAGATTGACACTTACCGTGCCTTGGGAGGTACCTTGCTGCTAGGGTGATAGCCAAAAGGAAGATGACAATGATGATACTTGAAGCAGTAATGACATTATAAGATGGAGCCACAGTAGGGAGAACACAGTCATTTGTTTTTTCTGAGACAGAAGAAATAGAGCATAAATAAAGGGCTCAACAACACATTGGCATTTTGAGGTAAGAGCAGGTATGTAAACTTTGGGGGTTCTGGACAAATTCTAAGTTAGCCTGAAAAATTTACCTATTCAATAAACGAACAGACAAAGCTGGAGCTGGCACCTGAATTTCTTTCATTCCCCTGTATTTGATATGTGCTGAAATTTATAAGACATTCATGGAATCCGAAATGCCCAGAACAGGACTGAGGCAGGCAACAGTTTAAAACACCTGAGCTGTGTTTTAAACTTATGGTTAGGGTTAGTGGAAAAGTCTGAGTCCATGTCTAGAAAATCTACATTCTCAAAAGTACTCTACAGGTTTTCTTACTGTTTTCACCAGATTAACGCCTATTTTTTTCCCCTCTGAATTCACAGGTGATGTAAAGTAGTGCATTAAATAGACTATAATAGGGCTTTTTTATCAGAAAAAGTGTTGTGGCAGAGTTCAGGATCTGAAGCCTTTGGCTTTTCACCACTGGAGATGACAGTTCCGACACTTGAACATCAGGGTAGATAATGGGCTGTTCTTGTACAGTGCAGGGGAACCCTCATTCGACAGGAGGGACAGACTTGGTGCATGTTCACAGGTCTTCAGACCTATGTGTGTAGGTCTTCAGATTTTCATCATCTGCATCTGGCATAATTATCATTCAACTTGTTAGACAATAGCCTGATCTGCTGTACAATATTCCCCTCATGGTTTGTCTCCTGTGTTTACCAGAGGCTCTATTCTGTCACCATGTTTATTAAAGATTTGTTTGGAGGACCATTTCCATCATGGAAAATGGGAAAATGGGAGTGGTTCCACATTCTTAAAAATCAGAAAGTGGGAGTTTTGTGACTGCTGTTGTCACTGGTGGTTGCACCCTCCTCCGAGAACCTGTCTGACAACAGTGTATTACTATTATTACTCTTTTTTGTTGCTCTCCTTTTCTATGTTGTATGATATGCATAACCTTCCATTACCATCTCTAGAGACATTATGCGCTACATCCAGCAATAACCTATATTCATAAAGCCCTAGTTTCTGGCATTCGTTCTGAAACTCAATGGCACCTCGCCTCATAAGCCCCTTTGATTTTAGTAGGATTGATGAATAAGGTACCTTGATGAATAAGCTACAATTCCCTAGGAAAAACAGTGCTTCTCTAGCTTCCCTTGAAGGTGCCCTTATCTTTATAGTGAAAACATCAGGCCCAGAGACATTTCAGAATACTTTTTTGGTAACAACATTAAAAAAAATAAAACCCTTTTGGCTTTAAGAATTTCCTTGCAAAACCCCTTCTACTGCAAAACATCTGGACTGTAGTGTGCTGCCTCCCTCATGCTGCTTCCACTTGTGCCTCAAGCTTTTCAAAGCACAGACTTATCTATTACATTATCACTTTCAAACCATGCACAGTGATGGAATTTTCATACACATACTAAATATATGTATGAAAGCAGAATTTTGCCTAGACCCCAGCTGACAGTTTGTTAAATGAGGAAATTATTTTTATGTGCAACCTGTGGCTTTTAAGGCACACACATTTCTCAAGTCCTTCCATTCAAATACCAGATCTGTGTCCCCCAACTGGCTCACAGGCAGGATCACTGGGTCGCTCTTGCATGAACAGATATACAAAATTTACTGCTTTCTCAGACAGGCAACTCATCAGATTCAACAAAATGGGTTTGTAACACAAACTGTTAATAAAACCTACTCAGAAGCAAACTGGTGGACTTGGTAAAGCCGTTGTATTCAACGGAGCAAGTGATGTTGACATCTTGGGTCACATTGAGTGACAGTTTGCCAGTGATGTTGTATGGGCTGAGGTTGGACTCGGTCACCCAGCTGGCATTCCACACCACGGACATGTTGTTGAGGGCTCCAGAGAGTTTGGGTTTGGGGAAACCTCCATAAGAAGAACACATTACCACCAGCTCAGTTGATTCACAAGAATCAGCGGATACTTCTGCTGTTAGGTTCGGCTCACTGAAGTCAGCTGAAGCAAGAAAGATTTAGTTACCATTCTGACAGATTACAGCAAGGCCTGCAGTTCTTATCACTCATGGTGAAAGCAAAGACTCCCCCACAGGGCATTCTTCCTCTATCATAACCTGTTTGGACTTTCTTTTGCCTTAGCGTTCTCCCCACAGCCTTGCCTGGATAAGACCTTGGCCTTTGCTTCTTCTCCCCCCTGGGCAGTACACACACTTCATGACCCCACCTCTCCATTGCCACCATTTCTCTCTACATACAGCAGTTTATGGAACAACAGAAGGAATCATAAAACAGGAAAGAGAAACATGGGACTGAATAAAAATCCATGTTACAGGCAACAGTAGACGATTTCTTTTCCCCTCCCTCATTAGTCCCTTCCCAGCCAGAAGCTCCCAGAGGGTACATCTCTGCTGGGAAAGGAGGTGAGCCCTTTCCCTTTTTTCTCTCTGATGGGCTGGCCAGCAAGAGACTGAACTACATTTTCTATATGTAATAAGCCCCTCCAGAAGGCTCAGCTGAGAGCAAGACCAAGTCATACTAGTCATTGCAAAAATGCATAGCAGTACACAGGGCCTCTCAGACCATGTTCTCATTGGACTTTTGTCTCATTGCCAAAGAGTTTTCAGAGGCTTCTCACCCACACAGCTTGTTCCATGCCTTCCTGCCTGGTCAAATGTGTTTGTAAGGCTGCATGGTGAAATGGATGAGAGGACTAACATGAGTGAAGAAGGAAAAGAAAGGTGGTGTCCATTTTAGTTTGCTTCCCTTTGCCAATTTGGTTCACCTGGTTACTGTAAACAGTTGCATTGGTACAACTGAGGATGCCCACAGGTTGCCATAAACAGTCCAGGGTGAGGAAGAAGAGGGAATGGGTGGCAAAGTTGCTACTTAAGGCAACTGTACCACTGGAAATTCTCAGTGGGGCCACATCTTTAGCAAGAGAGGCACCAATCAGAAAAAGTAACTCAGCATGTGGCTTTCTGTTGGGCTTGAGTCACACCAACAGGACTGCTGTCAAAATGAACAAATTCTCCTTCCCTCCCTGGCATGCTGTAGGTCTGTAGCCTCTACACCCCTCAGGCTCTAGCCCCAGCCAGAGCAAGACCAGGCAGAGAACTGCAGCAGGTAGCTCAACACACTGCAAAATGACCCTTTTTGAAGCCTGCCTCACCATTTGACCACATGACTGCCTGGATCTGCATAAGGCAGACGGCCTTGTGGTTGTAGTGCATCTTCCATGGCTTCTGCTGACCACAAACTCATGGGCCAGGCTACCAAATAAGTAATACCTAATGAAAGGGTAACTTTGCTTAGCACTGTGCAGCTGAAGGAGAGACCTGGATTTCTTTCCAGGCCCACCATATGGCATTGATGTCCCGTCTGGAAAGTAAGTCCATTCAAACATCCCAGCCAGCTTCACTAAGGCTTCCTAATCAGTCACCAGGGAGTAACACCTTTCTGCCTTTCTCATTTTAGTCCCTCTCTTGGACCCCTAAGTAACTGATCCCACTTTACCAAAGGGAGCAGAAGTCTACCACTATTATTACAACTGTCCTGTTAAGACAGCAAGGGGATTTCTGGAAGGAAAGAAACTGGAGTATTTGTGGGGAGTAAAACAGATCCGTTGTTTCACATTTTTCATGTGGTTAACTCCTCAGCCCTCATGGCTAGAAAGGGTGCTGGCAGTGCACTTCCCTTTTCTTCATATCAGTTCCCAGAAATATCACTAAATTTGTCTCCTTGCACATATGCCCACAATGCCTTCAGGCAGGCAAGCAATGGCCAGTTCTTGGGAGCTTGTTTTTATTTTGCTGACGAATCTCATTCCAGATGGAGAAAGCTCATTCACTTGTCTGGAAGATTCCTGGAACTCTGCTGCTGAAGGTAATTCAAAGGTATGTATGTTTATATTTATATGTGTTACCAATATCTCTGCCTTCGGTTGAAACCAACTGCTACAAAAACAGTGGTAGAAATGGAAAATAATGTCAGTGGAACTTTTTGTAGCCACCAAGAAAAGATTCAGATTCGTTTTGAGCAAAAGAACTTGAGTTGTTTCCTTAAGATGAAAAGCCTCACACCTCCAGCTGAGTGCAGCCTTAGGTTGTGGAGCTGCAGTGCAGCCAGTGATCTGGCCAGCCTCCCAAGAGCCTGAGCTTCCCAAGGGGATTGGTGTAGGGCTGGGATGCTACTATGGTCACAGAGAAGCAATGCCACTCCATTCCTTTTTCAGCTTGGATGCTTCCCATGCACCAAGGGCTTACTCTCTACTTTGCCCAAAAGACAGCAGAGGGCAGAGGCAGCCTAGGGCACCCACCAGCAGTGATACCTGGGAAGGTGTCCTGGGGGGGGGTGTCTTTTTCCAAGAGGGAGGTATCAAGGGGAGGATGTTGGGCTGGTGGTGGGAAATGCAAATTTTCTGTACCAGGGGTAGCTTTGGAAAGGTAAGGAGGAAGGCTGCTAAAATAGAAATAGTTAACACACCTTCTGGCACTCTTTGAGGCTTCGTAGTGCAAGTCTATCTGCTATACTATGACTGACACTTGGAGGAGTGTCCTTTACCCTGGGGATGGCACCAGAAAGCCTCAGGTGTCAGGAGGCAATCCACCTACCTGTAACAAAGAGGTTGACAGGCTCATTGCACACAACCACGGGGTTCTGCGAAAATCTGAGGTGCTGAACTACACACCGGTAGGGGCCATTGTCCAGGATTTCCATGTGGGAGATCCACAGGGTGAGGTTCCTTGGGTCTATCTCTGTCCGGTTTTCATATCGGACAGAGTTGTGCTCAGAGATCCTCTTCCCTGCTGCGTAGGCAAGCACTACCTCTGTAATGTTCTTCTGCCAGTAGACCCGGTAGTTCTGTAGGCTTTCTGAGCTGGGAATTTCATGACAACAAGGCAGGCCAACTTTTTCTCCCACTTTGCTTTTGACTACTTTCTTCTCCTGTGCATAGCCTGTATGTGGGGGGCAAAGAAAAGTCAGTGAGACAGTGCCAGGTCCTGCTGCATACAGCTCAACTCTTTCGGCTCTATCTGCACTTGTTAATGTACCTCATCACCCACAGAGCTGTTTACAGCTTCAGCTCTGCACTGAGGAGAGGCCTGCCTTGGCATTGCCTTTTACATGATGCTCCAGTGCTACTTAGGATCCTGAACAAATGTTTTCTGAAGGCAAAGGCAGGACAGTTACCTGCCTGAACAGAAATTTTGGTGGCCCCTTAAACACCTCAGAGTAAAGATTTGTTGTTATTCATGTCAAGGTATAAAAACATACATTCCCAAACTGCTATATCCTCTGCTCTTCCTTTTCAGACCTCAGTGTTTGGAAAATCTGTGTCACCCTCTGGTGATTTTCCTGTGTGCCACACAGAGCCAAAGTGGTCTATAAGTCTGGGGGTTTCAGGGTTTTTTTGGAAGGGTTTCTTTTTTTTGTTTGTTTGTTTTTAAAGAAAAACCCCGAATATTTCAAGATCCCAGAAGATGGAAGCAACCCTACAACGATAAACAAAGTTTACAGCCACACTGTCATTAGCCTTCTAGTATTAGCAAATGAACAATTTTGGCTAGTCTAGCTAAAACAAACTTGTATTTGTAAAGGCCCATGGGCCTCCCTTGGGATTACTTGCAAGACAGCACAGGCATTCCCCACCTCCTGCTCAGCGACCGTGTTGGTGCCATATCTACTACACAGGCATGTGCCTCTTGTAATAAGCTGAGCTCCTTGCAGGGAGAAATTGGGTACAACTTTGCATATAACTTTGTTAGTCCAAAAATTTGGATTGTTTTACATTTTTCCTGTTCGCCTCAGCCTCACTACCATTAGCACCCATCTCAAGTAGTGGAAGGGGAGGTACCAATCTGTTGCATTCCATGGGCTGAGAGCAGAAAACAAAGAAATAGGTGGCCTCAGGACAGAGAAGATTCAAAGTCCCAAATTCCTTCCCTGAAACTTCTCATTTAACTGGTTTTCCTCTGCTCAGCTGCTTCACTGGTCTTCCAAAGGGAAAGATTCAATTTCCCCCTCCCCACCCTCCAGTCCTGTACTTCCCCTTATAATGCACTGCAGACTCTGGACAACCAAACTGTGGCAGACCATGAGCCCACTCAGCCCTCTGACCTCCGTCAGCCAGCAACCAGTAGCAAAATGGTAGAAGAATTAGCTCTTCCACTCTACATGGGATAAGAACTGCCATACCTTGCAACCTTTGGCAGCCAGGCATTTTAGGGTTTCTTAACATCAGCAGTTTCATCACTACTGCTAGACCTACCCCTTGAGGAAGAGATTTTGCTCCTTCAGGAATGCATTTTTGGCAATTTTTTGGCTTCCACAACATCCTGTGATGATGAGTTGCACAGTTTGGTTACACGCTGTGTGAAAAAGCATTCACCTTAAAAGCAGCCCAGTTTAGGCTGAGTTTTGAAGTTCCTCCTCCTATTTGCAAGCGTTGAGCATGTTTTTTTCCCTCAGCCACATCTTTGCTTGCTCTCACAGTTCAGCTCTGTTGCTGGAGAGATTCACAAGAGCAGCCAGTCCGAAATTTGGGACTCTGGACCCTAATAAAGACAATTTTCTATTTTCTTTTGCAGCAGCAGTGGAAGAGTAGGCACACAGCAAATGTCAGGGTGACATCGCATCATGAGTTGCATGAGGTTCTCCGCACCGTGCCCCTAAGAGTCTCCTTTGCAACCAAAAGGAGAACAAAAACCTTCTTGGCAGTTCATGTGCAGGGTTTGGAAACTCCTGCTGATGTCACATCTACCCTTAAAAGGCTCTGCACCCTTGAAACTGCAACCTGAATGCTGCAAGCCTGAAGGAACCAAAGTCCTTGAAGAGTCATTCAGCCCCACAAAAGTCCCCTTTCACTTTAAAGATGAACTGCAAAGCAAAAATGAAAATTCAGTTCTGTCCCGTTTGTGCTGAATGCTCTCTGTGACCAGGCTGTGGGGGAGGTACCCACCATGCAAATAACTTTTAATGACTTCTAGAAAAGAAAGATCCCTCCTTTTCCCACTCCCCTGAAGCCCACCCAGTCCCATCCATCCACACACACAGCTCCATCACTGGGAGGCCACAGTGTGTGACAACACTGACCTGATTAAAGGGCTGACTTCTGCCCTGGGCAGAAAAACATGCTCCATTCCAAATACACCTGTGCTGCAGGTGCCCCATACAGTAGGGCTACTTAGAACAGAAATGAGTGCAGAGGAAAAACATCCTTTCTTATGTGCTTTCAGAGTCAGCAAGCAGGAGAGCTCTTGAGCCTGTATTCCTATTTCCTTCACTCCTTGTCCAAGTCATGTTTCAGAAATGCCACAGGCACAGAAGCTTGGTTATCCTACCACACATAAAGTCAGGAGGTACAGGAGAGCAGATTGCCCCTGACACAGAAGTCCTGCAGAGACACTTGACTGCAAAAGGCAGTAAAAGACCACACAGTGCTCTAGAGAAACAGCACTGGACTGCTGGAAACCTTCAGGTAACTCCTGAAAACCTCAAAGCCACTCTCTTTCCCCTCTGTTCCCAATTTCTCTGCTCTTCTAAACTGCTTTGCCTTTTTTTGGTCTTGCCTCACGTTACCTGGCTTATGCACACAACCCACAAAGCAACACATATGATGGGAAAGGTCTTCCTTGGTGAGCCTGGATCTTTTGCCCCTGTGTAAGCAGCAAGAAAGACTATGGATCTGCACATTTTTTAGATGGACATTCTTGCAAAAAGCTCTCAGGCAAACTGCTGGTGGCCCTCCAAAACCAGGAGGGTCAAAACAGTCTTGCATTGGTTTTTATCCGTAAGTTTCCCTATTTATCTTTGCAACAGCAGCCGATCTCTCTACTCTTAAATTATTAGCATCACTGAACTTTGCCTAGGACCATGCACATGGGACTTCTGCTCTGCCAGGGAGCTGACACTGTTGTGCATGGGCTGGTAAAAGGGGCTTGGGACAGCTCTGGGAGGAGATGCACAGTGTGCTGTGGAGAGGCAAGGGCACTTCTGGTAACTGGGGCTGCGCCAGCTGAGGAAAACACATCTTGTGGAGCTGCAGCTTTCTCCTGGACGCCATCCCCTGGGGTTGGTGTAGGAATCACACCTAACAGTCCCTGGGTAATTCTGCAGCCTCATTTTCTGTGAATAGCACATTTGCCCCAAACTTGTAGGACTCATCCTTTGAGGACAACACAGTATTTTACAGGGATTTCCAACCAAGACAGATGATCAGTTGAAAATCTGAGAAATTTTGACAAGCTGAGTCTTTAAAGAACTAGACACATCCCCTTGGACTTTTCTTTATCCCAGATGACTTTACCAGTGAGGAATCAGATTTTCCCAAGGTTTCCATGGGGTTAAAATTCAGCAAATGTCCTGTGCTACACTGGAACACATGAAGAAATGCTTTGTATTTAAATCAGTGTTGTGACAGATTCCTGTGAACACACTGGTCACAGAAAGACCCTATTAGATAACCTCTGTGTGGGGACATCATTTCAGCAGTACATAAAACCAGTACCTTTTCACTGTAATGCTCCCATGCAATGAGAAAGATGGGATGAAACAGAGAAAAGTGAGTACTGGCAGGCCCTCCTGGCTGTCCATTTTAAGGAGTCTGTGACTGTATATTAACCTTCTACCCAGACTCCACTCCACCAAATAGAGGCATGCAAAGGGAAGTCTCAGCACGCAGAGAACGGAGCAGTGGCTCTTTCCCTTTGCACAACCCCAAGCCTAACATTCCCATCACAAGCCACAGGCCTGTTGATGCAGCTGCAAACCCAGATGGCTTCACTCACGCCACAGTCACCTCTTGGGAGGTCATGTTCCCTTACTCATCCCAAACGCACTGAGAGAGAGGAGCAGAAGAGAAGGAAGAAAAACAGCGATGCACTTCAGTTGGCAGTGGTTCCACTTTCCCATACCTGCTAGTCAGGCGTGCCTCCAGCAATTGAGTGACAGGATTAATCCTATGTTACAATGATGTCATGGCAGGCCCGAAGTAGGGAAGCGGTGTGAAGAGGTTTATCTAAAAGTTCATCTCTGTTTGCTTCTGCGCTGTAACATCATGGTGCCCTGCTTGGAGCAACACAGAAAGGGCTTGGCTCCCCTGACGTGGCTTTATGCACTTCCCATCTTCACATTGCCACATTCCTCCTAAACAAAACTGTAACCTTGCTTTGCCTAGCTCTACACTGCTTGACTTAGCCATGATTATAACATCTACAGGGTGTTTTGGTCTCTGAGTCCTTCAGCAACCTTCATTTAATTTTAATGCTTTTTTGTTTCACATGCAAAGCCTGTAGTGAAGAAAATCTTGAAGTCAGGAATTGATGCGACAACCAGAGGGCACCTTCCTGTGTCTATAGACAGAAAGACAACCCATCTTTGGGGGTGTGTACTAATCTCATTTTTTTCTAGTAGCTTGAGGCCCTATTGATGCCAAATTAAATTATCAATCTTATTTGTTTCCCTGAGCCTACTTTGATAAGCGGAGATGTACTGCAGCTAACACTCGGTTTATAGTGGTTCACAGGGTGCCCTCAACACATGCCAGTGTTCGATATGGGCGCAGTTTCTCAGACATGAGTACTCCTGCTGAAGCCCTCCATGTGACTGCAGTTTCCTTTGCAGGTTACAGACCAAAAGCCCTGCTTTCTCCAGTCTTAATCACTGCTCACCAGAGAGCTGATTTCACATACTTGGGTAGCCTTTTTGCCACAAAAGTCATCAAGGCAATCCAGCCAGATAGAGAAGGAAAGGAAGAGCCGTTACCAAGTCACAACCCTGCCAAAAGCCTGGCTTCAAAGGGAAGGAAACCCCATTACCACAAAGTGCTCCACGGTCTGCAATTAGCAACTGAGAAGATGAAAGGGAATCTGAAATCCTTTGGTGAAGGGGCTGGGGCAGCTCCAGACAGCTGGTATCACTCCCTCTTGCTCCAGCCCAAGTTTCGGTACTTCTTGAGATAAAGATCTACTGCTTTCTGAGTCACCACTGCCCGAGCTGGGACAAGCCCACTGCCTGGGTATGTCCAGTCTGCTTTGCTTACAACATGAGTAAGATCACAACTCTCCGCAAATCAGTCAGCAGATTTCTCATCGTGGCCCTAGCCAGGAGATCAGATCCAAGCAAGGAGCTGGACATGAGATGCCAAAGTTCTTGGGTGTGGGATGGGGACTACATCGTGTCTTAAGATCTTCCCCTTTGGTGTGGAGTCCACCACATTATGTTGCTTGGGGAGGAGAGGAAAGAGGGCTTGCTTATCTTGACAGTGGGGACAGAAGGACTTCTTTGACCTGGGGAAAGGAGCTGAGGGAGAGTCTTTCTGAACTTCCCCATTTTCTCTATTCCCAGCCTGTGGCATGGGTGACCCCACTAGAATTAAAAAGGGCAGGGGGAGACACTAAATCTGGATGTCCTCATGGGATTTGCATATATTAGTTCCTTTCAAGATCAGATTCCTGCAACTGGCTCAGCACTCTTGCGATTTCATGTTTAGGGGCAGAACCTGGATGTAGCAGTTGTGCAAGACAGGCCTTTGGCGGAGACCTGTCGCACGCAAGGACAAAAATAAATCTGTTAATTTTTCCCCCTGCAGACTTAGTCTCTCGCTGACCGGATCACTTCGCACTTCCTCGATATTCATCTCCCAGCTGAAGATGTTCTCAGATAATTTTCCTAATTCCTCCAGCACTGCTGCCATGCATACTGCTGCCCTCAGCTCAGCTTTTGAAGTTG
>JANHGB010053647.1:27133-77661 GCA_026283785.1 Coracopsis vasa
AGGTCCTCCCCACTGCTTAAGGCCACAGTTTTCTACAGTGCTTGCTAAATCTCACTGCCCCATGTGCTCCCAAAGTAGCCAGCCTACTTTTGAAACTAACAGAAGGTGAAAGTGTCCAGTAACCAGGAAATCGCACATAAGCCCATGCAAAGGTAGAAAAGTTATTAATTTCAATTATTTCTTTTTTGCTTCTAAAGGACTTGCCCATGGCAACATTCAGCAGTGTAGCAAACAATGCTACAGGCCTGCCAACCATTATCTCATTATAAAAACCTGGTCCCTGCTCAGGCACCAACTCAGGAACACTTTGCAGGTGACAACCTTAATAATGACCCCGTAGCCAGAAGGCTGGCTGGAGCAGAGATTAAACAGCCCTGTATAAAAGTGCAGCATGGCAAATGGTAATTAACTGAAGGATGACTAAGGAAATGAGACCAAAGCAGTCCAGAGATGTCTTAAAGCTCTAAAAGTCACAGAGGGAGTGAAATGACAGACTTGTGTAGGGGCCGCTGTGGGCACTAGGAGGGTGGCTCAGGGAAGGGGCTCCTCAGCTTGTAGGAAGCAGAGTTTGACAGTCTCTTCAGACTCATGCACTTCCCTTGGCACAGGGAGGAAATGCTTGTCTGCCATGCACTTAAAACTACACCTGAGGGTCCCTGCTATGGCATGAGTAGTGGTGCACACAGAGACTTGCTCCATGGTCTTTCTAACAACTTATTCTATGATACAGTAGCATTCTGGGCTCACCAAAAGGTGAATGGCTTTTGAGCGCAGTGTAGCCAGAAGTGCCACTGTTAGCCAGCAGTCAGCACTTTTATTTTCAGTCAGGGAGTCCCCGGGGACCAATGATATTTTAAAAGCATAACAGTGAAAAAGCAGAAATAAAGCCTGTGGCATTTCTGCGTTGGGAAAGATTTACATATTCTCAAATGACCTCCTGAGGCTCCCGATGGTGATGCCCCTCCAAGGGGACACAACAGCTACAAATAAAGTTTATCTATTTACAAACAAAACTGCCTCCCTTTTGCCAAGCAAACAGACTTCACTGCATTCAGCACACTTGCCTTGCCACCTCATGAAAAACACCACATCTACATGTGCACAGCACTTATAGTAGGAGACGCATGTTGAAAAGGAAGAAGAGTTTCTCTGAATGTGGAAATTCTCCTCCAGCCTGGCACAACCTGTGGGTGCAGCCAGAAGACAAACTGGCCTTCTCCACATGAGCAGAGGGGATCTGGCTCCCCTTTGGTGAGCTCCCTCCCACTGCTTTCCCTGCAGGGCTCTGCAGAGGCTGGTTCAACATGCCACATTGGTGTAAAACAAGGGAAAAAAAACCCAACTTTCTGCTAAGCAAGCTGGATCACCCAAGGATCAGACACGTACTAGAACCAGTGCAAGGAAGAGGAGGCTTGCATAGCCAGAAGCAGAGGAGAGGGGAGCAGGACTGCACCTTTTGGTGGCAATGAACTGTTTGCCACCTCAGCTGTGCAGTCTCTCAGCATCCCTCTCCAAGGTACACAGCACTGGGTAAAAAAGCAAACTGGCACTAGAGAGACCGGGCTGACCCCTGCAGAAAACCAACTTATCACTGGCGAGGCAGGGGAATAACCCAGTCAGTGGCAGCCTTCATTCAGATTAATTACGCCCATTAAATCATGCTTGTAACTCAGAGCCGAGGCAGCAATGAGCAGGAAAGATGGGAGCATGTACAGGGTGGCAACTTCTGTTGGTAACCTACTGCAAAGCATAAAATCTTCAGCCCCAAACTTGGGCATGTTTAAGTGCAGGAACGTCTGACACTCAAGTTGCAAAAAGGATACAAATGTCTCAGTGATCCAAGAAATGCAAAAAAGCTGTTGCCTTCAGACTAATGTGCGCTCACTGGAGCTACCTGGGTTCATTCTGATCTCACTGGGAAAAAGAAACTATGTGGGTGAAAGGAATGTTTGACTGGTAGCTTTACACACTTGGTAGGCAGGTGTAGAGCTGTATTTTGGCAGTGCAAGAATGAAGCTTGTCTACATTTATTTTCCTAAAGAATTTTTTCATTTTAAAAAACCCCAACAAAATCTATAAGCAATCGCAGGAGCCTTCAGTAAGGTTTCTGTTTCCCCAGCCAAGCTATTACAGCAGGCTTCATTCTGGACAGACAGACAAAGGATTTCCTTAGTTCCGCTGCTCTTGTTTTTGAACCAAAGTGATTTATTTTCTGCATGTCTGGAACAGAAGGAGACAGAAACTCATCCGAAAAGGCAATGTAAAAAATGAGCTGAAGGCAGCAAGAGCAATGAGATGGAAACTCAATTTGCATCCAGTGATCAAGTAGGCAAATCCGGTACATACAGAAGAGCTTCTGCCATCTCCCCCATGAACCCATACCAGAGTGGACATAGGAAGTATACGCTAAGCACCCTAAAGCTCATTGCCAGACACTTCAGTGGTTGGGGGTGGCCACGAAACAAGGAATCTTTCTTATTCTCAATCCTCTTTTCTGAAACTCAGCTCCACTCCAAGCACTTTATTGGCAGTAACATGCAAGAGGGGATTACCAGAGTGAGTTACTCTAAGACAGTGCTTGCTAGCAATGAGGAGAGAAGTGGATATTCCCTCCCCACCTCAACTCTCCAAAAACTCAGAAAAGCTGTAGGGATTTTCCTCGAAACTTCCCAAAACTTTTCACCATTGGGAAGAAACTAAGAACCAGGTGGTCCCCAGTCAGAAGAAAAGACTCTAGGGAAACTTAAAAGCAATGCTCCATGGACACAAAGCTGGTTTGTGCCTGTGTTTGCACACAGGGCAGGGAAAGGTCATACTGAGGGACTTCTAGCAACATTTTCCTAGTATAACAAACTGGGACTGAGAAGATCCTGCAGATTTTTGGAAGGTGTGAAGGCGCAATGGCAGGAGAAAAACAAGCCCGGCAATCCGTTCAGACTATAAATAAATAAGTTTGTGCTGTAATCAAGGCTGCTCTACCACTTTTCCACTGTGCTGAGACAGCAGGGTATTCATGCACATCAGTGTCTCCAGCAGCAGACAACATCCCAGCTTTAAATTACACTGGCACTTCAGGGGTCACCTCAGGTGAAACCCAGAGCAGCAAAATCCAGTTCAGGGGCAAACACAGGTATCTATGTAGCTTGGGCATAGACAATTTCCTATGAAATACAACCTTCAAATAATCCTTTTTAATAAAGCCCCCCACTAATGCCTTCTACTGCTGTGATGTGAAAATTCAGCCTGGCATTTCCCTATATTACCATTTTACTCACACAGGCTGTACAGAGAGCACCTGCTTTCATCCTAGCATGCTAACTGACCTTTTGGAGCTGTACAGCTCTAAGCTGTGCAAGCACCAGGACACCTGAACTAAACCCAAGAATGCAAGATGTAGCCACAGGCTCTGAGTGCCAACTGTGCTTTGACGTGGACATAAGCAGTCCCACGTGAAATCAGTTCTGTAAATGCTGGCTTCAGTGACTTGCTTAACGATGTGTGAGAAGGGCAATGGCAGGGAGATGGCAGACCCCCAGGGCTTCACTGTTTTGCCACAGCAAGGTCAGAAGTTGAACCTTGTGGTCCCTGTGGGCCACCTAGGGAAGAAATCAGCTACAAGTCCCAGTGAAGCTTTTAAACCCATTCGTTTGTGGGTACTGTACCATATATTTTCAAAGGTATTCCTACATTAGTAGGAATACCACTTTTTGGAGAGAAGGTGGCAGGGTGTGCCTGCTTGAATACAGAGAGAGAAAGGAATTGCATCGGCTGTGCTGTTCTTACCAGTCTGCCGAGAAACCTGAGCCATCAGCACTTCCATTGACTTACTGCGTGGGAAGCATCTAACACTTATTCTCAAAAAGCTGATATAATGCTTTAAAACAGTTCCCCCTCCCCACCCCCCGGCACAATTAAACCTCAGAATTTTGTGATTGATAGATTTGGAGAAGTAAGTCTTCTCAGCAAGAGGATGACCAATTTCTGCTGGCCTACGGATTTGTGCCTTATTTTTGCAAGCCCAGGCACCTGTCCCCATGCCTCCCAGCCCATTCCCAAGCCCTTGATGACCCCATGATCTTTACAGCCCCTCTCAGCTGCCTTCTGCCCTTTCTGTCAGCTCGCCATGAGGAAGGGCGGCATGGCCTCCGGCTGCTGGGGTGCTGCTTGTGGCTAGCCAACAGCTTCCATATAGCAAGCAAGGACACTGCATCTCTGCCAGCTTTGCCTTCCTGTCAAATATGGTTGAAACTGGGCTGGGGATTTCAAAGTTACAAGCAGGCTTAAGACACAGAGCGAGAAGGCAGGATAAACTATCATTCATTTAGCAAACCATATCAAAAAAAGCTCAACTATAGGAACACCTGGTTTTCTATTATCAAATTTCTATTTCTAGTACTAGACATTAGCATGCATCAGACTGTATATCCAAGTACTGCTGGGTTTTGGCCTTGGAATCAGCATTATTTTTAGAGAAACTAGACGACTGGTGAATTACCACATGCTTATAATTACATTAATAACATACCACAAGCTCATCAAATAGAGAGAGAAACAGTTCTGCATGTGACAAATTGTTTGGCCATTGCAGTACAGGCAAAATACATCCATGCTTGATATGTGCTTCACAGGCACAAAGGTTGGAGAAGGCAGAAGACAGGAGAGCAGAGATCTCATGAGCAGCGTTTGAGGTGGTTGCTTTCTCTACAAGTGAGTTCTGCGATTCAATCCTTGTTAAAATCTGAGTTATGCTTTAAGATTCTGAGACTGAAACTCAAAATGAAATTCAGCATCAAATACCTCCCAGTTTCAAAACATCAGCATGAAAAGAAAATTTTGCATCACTTGGTTTTTAATCAAAGCCTCAGTTCAGCCCAGATTTGCTCTAGAGTATCATTAGCTGCATTGAGACACTAACATTGCCAATAAGCACAACCTGTTTTGCATCCACAACAAACCCCAGCTCAGAAGTGAGTTTTGTGTGGTTTCAAGGTTAACACCTCACACAGCTAAGAGGACTCATCCCAAGCCTCTTGAGGACGGGAGGAACCTGTGGACTTCAATGAGTTTTGCGGCAGGTCCTCAGAGAAGGATGAGGGACAGCCCTTGCAGTCCTCTGACAGTGACTTGTGCTGTTGGGGAAAGCTCTCACTGTGTCCAGTGCAGCGGAGACCCCTCCAACCAGCCACCCTGTCCTGTCTTCCCTACCGCATGCTCACTTCTATCCATTCAAAACACTGAAGAAACCACCCTACCACCAAATCCAAAGCCCGATGGGCTGCACCACGTGCTACCCACAGATATCAGCTGCCCCCAAAACACTCTTTCCTCACTGCAGGGGGATGGGTGACCACCCAATGGGAACCCACAAGCATGACTGGCTCGGGGAGCTGAGAGCTGCAGGAACCTCCGTGCTCGTCGCCATGGTTAGCAGAGCCAGCCACCCCAAACCCTGCCCTGGCAAAAGGCACCAGACTGAGTGCCCTGGGGGCTGTCATCCCCTGCCGACCCATACATGGGTGCTGTGGCCCAGCACAACCCCTGCTGTACTCCCACACCAGCATCTCCTGCTTACCTAAACTAAGGCAGAGCAGCACGAAGAGCCCGATCTCCAGCCACCTCCTCAGCGCCAGTGCCAGTGGGGAGGTGGGCAGGCACACCATCTTCCTGTAGCTCCTGGTCCTGGAGGAGAGGGGATACAGATAGGGAAGCAGTGCCTGAAGATCCACAGCACCTGTCACCACGATCCTTTCCTTCCTTCCCACTGCCGCCCCAAGAAACCACGAGCACAAGCACAGCCCTTCGCACTTCCCTCACAGGGTACCTGTGGCTCCCCCTGAGGCAGAGAGGGGGCTCAGTGCCGGGCCATGAGTGCGCGGCTCCTGCAGCAGAGCCACCGAGGCTCTCACTCCACACCAGGGCAAGGGGAAGGCCAGGCGCAGGCGGGTGCTCAGCCTCATAAGTCACCTCATGCCCGCCTACAGCTTCCTTATGGGCATGCGTAAGGCCGCGGGTGCCGCCTTCGGCCCTCGGTGCTGGGTTGGATGTGCCTGCAGCAAGGGGGCAGGAGGGGTAAAGGAGCAGGAAATAGCCCTGCACACAACCATCGGGTGCTGATTCCAAGTGTCAGGCAGCGCTGACACCGGTGGGGCTTCTCAGTTGGAGCTTAAATGCAACTAAGCTAAACACCTGATGCTACATGCTGGCAGCATGCACCTGCAGCCCAAAGAGCCAGCAGTGATTCTTCCCCTCCACTGGGCTCTCATGAGACCCCACCTGCGGTGCTGTGTGTAGCTCTGGAGCCCCCAGCACAAGAGGGACATGGCCCTGCTCTAGTGAGTCTAGAGGAGGGCCATGGAGATAATCTAGGGGCTAGAACACATCTGCTATGTAGACAGGCCAAGAGAGGAGGGCTTGTTCAGCCTGAAGAGAAGGCTCTGGGGAGACCTTGTTGTAGCCTTTCCAGTACCTAAAGGGGGCCTACAAGAAATGTGGGGAGGGACTTTTTACAAGGGCATGTAGTGACAGGACACTTTAACCTGCCAGAGGGGAGACTGAGAGGAGCTCTTAGGCAGAAGTTCTCCTCTGTGAGGGTGCTGAAGCACTGGCACAGGTTGCCCAGAGAAGCTGTGGCTGCCCCGTCCCTGGCAGTGTTCAGGGCCAGGCTGGATGGGGCTTGGAGCAACCTGGTCTAATGGAAGGTGTCCATGCTCATGGCAGGGGGTTGGAACTGGATGATATTTAAAGTCACTTCCAAACCAAACCAGTCTGTAGTTCTATGGTTCTATGAATAATCCTATAAAACTATATTTTAAATTAGGAAAGAAACCACACTGTCATTTCAGGCCCAGCTGAATGTAATGTATCAAGCTCAGTTACATAAAGAAAATTCAAGAAAGACCACTTAAGTTGCACATGTTGGCTGTCACAGCCAAGTGTCCAAACAGGGATCATCTGCCGGATGCACCACCATAACCAAACAAGCTCTGGAGAGCATCCACCAGCCCTGGCAGGAGAGACGGAGGGAGAGCTTGCCTTTCCAACTACAGGTCCCCCCTCCTCCAGGAGGTACCTACCACCAGCCCCTTCCTCCAGCTCCTCAGCTCACCTGAGCTTCAGATGGGGCAAGGTAGAGGAATGGGTCATCTTTAAAGCCTGGAAGTGCAGAACCCTCATGAACCTGACTGGCCAAACAAAACCAGCCTGGAGCAAATGTTAAACAGCAAAACAAAGTGCTTAGTAAATAAGAGCTTGAGGGAGTAAATACACACTAAGTGATGTAGAATTGTGCAGATACTGCACACCCTCCTGCAAAATAAAACAAACCCTGGTATAGTGTAAAGGGTTATATTCAGCTGTAATAATCATAGCAAGAGGGCTGCACACCAATGAAAACATGATTTTCTTAAAGGAAAAAAAATAAAGTGCAAATAATTTTGCACCAAGATTAAAATAATTTATTTAAATGCAAATATCTGGCTTGCTGATTTAAATTACTTTGATTTAAAGCAAATACATCCTTTTTATCAGAAATTATTTGCCTCTATGTTGCTGCATATTTTCTTCAGTATAGCTTCCTTGAATTAGATGGATTAGATGGATCAAATGGACTGATGTAGGAGTGAATCGGGCTTATTGGATTGCAATATAAATCAGAGTTTTATTTTGACATAATTAACCAGGTAGCATTCTATAGAGAAATCAAGTACCAGAAGAAAAGGTTACATCTTTTCTGTACAGAAGAAACTCATTCTATATGATGTGGCAGAGAATAGTTTGCTATTGAGTCAAACTGAGACGATGTATATCTATCTCCATTGTGGGGTTTCTAGTCCAAATGTTTTGTGATTTGGGCTCTGATTTAAATCCTGCTCATTTGTACTCTACCTGTGCATTTTCTAACAGGACTACTGTAATGGTTTGCAAATGCAGATGACACTAGGACCATGTGTTTACACACAAGTGTCTTCATGGTATTCAGAGAAGAAAAGAATATCATTACTATAGCCATTTGTACCTTGTTTTCCCAAGTCAATGTCCTAGAACTCAGGCAGGTACTGTCTCTCTGCAAGTCAGATGGACACTTTCTACTCTTAGTCTAATAATGCATCCTGCATCATTATAGAGTTACTGTTAGTAGCACCCCTGTTATAGCTGTTCACTTTCATTTAAATTCATGCTTGCTCTTTTTTTTTTAAAATATATATCTCTGCCAGTCTGCCATATTACAACTAAAATGAAACTCCACCCTGTTACATCCACATCTGCATTTCTTCCACAAGGTTTAACCCTGCTTTTAGATGAGCAGTCCCAGGGAAACAGATGGAGATCGTCAGTTCTCATTCTGTAGCAAGGAGGCATCATAACCCCTTCTCACCCACAGAGGAAACCAGAGCAGCTGATTGCTTCATCAAGGCTGCCTAGATTTTAGCTAGACAGCTGAACTCACTTGAGATGCTATTCTCAGTCAGAGCTCCTTCTCTTTTTCTAGGTATCCTGGCTCTCGGTATCTTCTCGTTCAGAGAGCTCCCTGATTACAAGAACACTGCAATAACAAAGAGTGTATTGGTCAAATGCTTTGTTTTGCTTTGATTGGGGCAGAAGTCATAATTTTTCCATCACTTAAAGCTTCCCTAAGCACACATTCTTGATTCTTGGAAACCATTACTTCAAGGGATACTAACAAAGTTGAAGGACTCATACATATTGAAGTCACAGTTCAGCAAAGACTTCCTTCTTTGAGCACTATAGCAGGTAATATAAGCCCACTAATTCACAGCAAAATCCCCATAGGAATAAGCTTTCTTGTGCACTTTCAATAGGCCTTCAGCATTTCACCTGTCTATGCTCCAGAAACAGGTTTAAATGGATAGAAAGAAGCACTGCAGCCTGAAAAGCTGTCCTGAGTTCGACTGGGTATTGGTTGGTGGGTGGTGAGCAATTGTATTCTCTCCCCTTGTTATTTCCTTTATCATTATTATTATTGGTGGTAGCAGTAGTGGTTTTGTGCTATACCTTAGTGGACTGCTCTTATCTCAAACCATGGGAGTTATATTCTTTCCATTCTCTTCCCCATCCCTCCAGGAGCAGGGATGGAAGAAGCAGGGACTGAGCGAGCAGCTGTGTTGTTCTGAGTTACCAGCTGGGCTTAAACCATGGCAAGAGGGAAGCCTGGGTTTAATAAGGAAGGGTCTTTGAATTCTGCTAAAACTAAGTATTGTGGAAAAGAGGAAGATGTGACAGCATCACAAATACGACAATTTTCCTTTGCTTTCACAACAAAAGCATTAATAAAAAAGCAGAAAAGACAAGTGAAATTTCACAGTTTATGTGCTACGTAAATTCATTTCACTAATCAGCACTTGTGGTAGAAATCCTTTGCACTCAAATGGAAGGCTGTTCAAATATATCACTGCTAGATTTTTCCTGTAGACCCACTGACATCACCAACTTTTTCCAAATGCAAACCCACCACTACAAAAACACACTTCCAGCAAAGTCAAACATCATTATTTTGATCATTTAGTGATTGGTAAAAACAAACATCTCAGAGAAATACCAGAAAGGGCAGAGCCGAGTAAATACTGCAAACCAAAACACAGCACCTGCTCTCTGAAGGGGATTCATAACCACAGTCCCTCCTACAGAACTGGGATCCCTTTTGTTGTTTTTAATGTGAATAGACATTCCCATCTCTGTTAATTTGAACTAAAAGCACATCTGCATGCTTTTAACACAGAAATGTCCAGGTTGAATAGGAACATCTACGATGTGTTTCCAGAGATGTATATCATCAAAAAAATGGTTGCTCGAGTGCCCTAAAACCACCTTTGTCAGAGAACCGATCCCATTGCAAAGCAGAGTAACATTTTTTAGGAAGTTTTTTCATAGAGTCATAGAACCTTAGGTTGGAAAAAAACTTTCAAGTCATCAAGTCCAACTGTTAACCAGCACTGCCAAGTCCACCGCTAAACCATGTTCCTGACTGCCACATCTACACATCTTCTAAAAACTTCCAGGGATGGTGATTCCACCACTTCCCTAGGCAGCCAGTTCCAATGCTTGACAACTCTTCTAGTGAAGAACTTTTCCCTGATATCCAGTCCAAACCTCCCCTGGCACAACTTGAGGCCATTTTCTCTTATCCTGCCAGAATTTGATGGCTCCAATAGCAGCATGTAGAATACAAGGTATATGGAGTAATGAACTGACTTCAGCTGATGGCACTCATCTGTTCATCAGTGGAAGTAAATGGCACCTCTTTTTTTATGCAAGAGAAGGGCAGAAGGCAGCCTTACTAAAGAGATCCCAGGCCTGAGAAGTTAAGCCATTCACACAAACTGTCCCCTACACAATGTCAGTAACAAAAGAAAAAAAAACTTTGTGGGGAAAGAGGAAAATCCAAGTGTTTCAGGTCACAGAAAAACACTTTCATCTTACAAAGGAAAATAAAAATAACCCCACAGCTCAAGAGATTTCTTGTTCTTGTTTTTCCCCCTAGCTGTCCCCAACCTTCAGACTGTAAAGCTGGCAAGACTTGAAGAAGTTAAATGCTTCATCTCAGCACAGATTAAAGCTCAAGTATGGTTTGTTTACAGAAAAGAAAACAAAAGGAGTTTCAGGAAACAACGGCAGGTTTCACATGTGCAATCTAATTTCATCATGGCAGGACAGACAGCACCAACCCCTCCGAGCATGGTAGGGAGCCTGCCCCTCTCATGTCCTAGACCCTTCAAGGAGGGTTTGACATTCTATATGCCCTGGTGCTCAGGCCAACTGAAGGAGGAAACCTCAGACAGTGTCCCCATGCTGGGCTCAGTTCTTCCCCTGTGGTCAGCCAAGGTTTGCAGGCAATCCCTCCCCAGGCATCATCCCTTAGGTGCTATGCTCCTTCACTACCCTAGGCCCAAGGAATTCATCACTGGACCTTGTGGAAGCCAATTTAAACCTGGGAGATGGGCTCAGAGCCAGGCTTTGCCCCTATACAGTGCTCTGGGCTTGGTGCACCATTGTTCTGCAGCCTGTCCAGTGTGATGCATGCTCCAGAGACCAGTGGTCTTCTGGCCTTCAAGAGTGATTTGTATGCTGTGGCAGGCCTTTCAGAGGGCTAAGAGCTTTGCAGTCAGATAACATCCAAGCTAGCAGACAGACTCTGTTTCCCATTATCACTCCACAGATGTCAGAAGTCAAATCCAGATTCCTTATCTCAGTAACCTGAAGAGCTAAACTTGGCTGTCCTAAGACCTAGGCAGAGAGTAACTGCTATCAAAGTGTCCTGGGGACTGAACAAGTATCACAAGCACAGTGCACAGCTGGGACCAGTGTTCAGCAACACCTAGGGCAGGCAGCACTGCCTGGTGCTGCATTGGCCATGCAGAGACAGGTAACGTGCGTTGGTGATACAGTGCATTAGAAAGCACAGGTACTATGTCTGCTGTGCCATAGTAAGTCAGGAGTGACAAATCAAGTTAAACAGATCTTTTGAACTCAGAAACAGAGAGAGGGAAATGTGAGAAATGAATTCAAGTAAATGTAAAATGCACCCACATTGTTTAGCAAGTGTAACTTCAACCAGATTACTGCATGGATATTTGATTTTTACTGCTCAAAGCACCAAGGCTTCTTGCCAAATACAAAGTTGCCTTAATAATCTGGGATTAACCTTCAATTACCTTCACAGCAAACTGCTGTATGGGACCCATTCAGTGCTTTGCTGTTTTGAGGCATCACTGTTTATGTAACCACCATGCAGGTAGCTCCACACACGAAAAAGTGAAGAGGTCTCTGCCTCATGGCATGGAAGCTGGCACTCACTCTCACTCCCTCATTCACTCACACTGCCTCATCCACTCCCTACTCTCTAGGCTAGATCCTGCAAGCTCTTTCCTTGCAGCAGAGGTGGATTACCTGCTCATAAAGGAGAACCTGATCTCCCATGGTTTCCATCCCAGTGTGCAAAGGTAAAGCAGCAGATACATTGGTTCTCCTCAATAAATCAGGCTGCGCTGCCTTCAATGGCCATGCCAGCTCTCATTGCCAGGGTGTCACAGCCCTTGGCAGCACCAGGCTGTGAAAAAGACACAGAGTGATTTTGGTTTTTTAACATTCACACCAGCTATTTCAGCACATAGGTGGCTCAGACTTTGTCGCTGGCTGCACTGTACGTTATTATTTGTCCTGGTTGCATTGTAGGTTTCTGCTGGCTAATAAGGGGGCTGTTGATCCTATTTTCACAAGCAGCGTAGGCTGGCAGGGGACGGCAGCACTGTCAGCACAGGAGTATGACTCTGGCTGAGATGGCCTCATCCTGACCACTCTCTCTGCAGCAAGGACAACACAGCACCCTGCACCAGGTGAGTGATCAGGTAGACACCCCTGAAATGCAGCACCTGGCAGTACAAGCTGAGCTGTATTTTCTGTTCTTTGTGCTATTACACAGAAGAGATTTAAATGCAGCAACGAGCATGCATTGAAAAGGCCTGACCTCAGAGGGCTCTGTGTAGTACACCAGGGTGCGTGTTTACAGCACAGTCCCTGCCCAGTTTTTCTGCCTCAGGAGGCTCCTGAAGCCTTGCTTCTCCCACAGCAGGGCACCTGCTATCCCTGCTCCATCAGCAGTGCCAGAGTGCAGCTGAGGACAGTGGGTCCCTGCAAAGCCTGACTAATCAGGCATTTTGCTGTTTGGCACAAGTGACTGCATCATGGGGAAGATGATTTTCAGTCTGGTTCTTACCCAGACAGGACGGTACTGCTCTTACCTGGGGAACAGAGCTTGCCCTTGTGTTTTATTGGGAAAAAAGCATAAGGCTCTGAGTTGGCTTCATAGTGGAGTACATTGAGATGAGATCTGAGGACTTCAGTCCTAGACGTTTCACAGAGATCCATGGAAGTTCAAGCTGTCCAAATCATAAAACCACAGTGACAATGAGAAACTGACAACAGTGCAAACATAAGCAAGTAAATGTTTAAGCATATGTGTCAACATGATGAATTGTGGATGCGAAAATGCATGCGTAAAAGGAAAGAATCAAGGTATGAAGTAGCATGTTTGAGAAGCAGCTCTTCAAATCTGCCTTCTACATGAGGTCTGCTGGGCATTTGTTCTGGCCACTTGAGGAATTAATGTTAATGTGACTAAGGGCTGTTAACCTGTAAATGGGTTTTGCTTGTCAGAATGTTGTTTTGATTTCAGTAATCCACAGTTGATTCACATGGTGCTTGGTTTCTAAGATGCAGGCTTGCCAAATTTCCAATTACTTCCATACGGTTGATCAGAGAGAGGGACAAACCTCACCCTGGAACATTCACACCTCAGTGCCCCCTTAGAATCTCATTCAACGCACTAACCCAGCAAAGAAAAAAAATTAAATAAACTTGCTTTTCTCAGCTATCTTTGTGAGTTGCATCAACTTACTGGGATGTTAGATGAGTCCAAGCACCAGCATCAGCAGTGAGATTTGGTGGACTGGAGGCAGAGAGAAGGGACAGGTCCCTGTTGGCAAAAGCCAGGCATGAAATCAGCTCAGACTGTCATATATAATTTCACCCAAACCATTGTGTTTGGACCTCTCCTGTCTTTGACAGTCAAGTAAGGGAAATCACCCCCTCCAGCCCACTAACAGCATGTAAATGAGGAGTTAATTAGAATTAATGAGCATGCTGCTTTCCTGCAGCCCAGCTTCATACCTGCAATTTCCCCATATGGACAAGCACAGTGTTTATAGGTGTCACTATCATTCTGACACAGACTTGTATATAAACTGCAACACTGATTTCAATGGGAGTAATGCCCAAAGAGCAGAATTACAACTTCTGTTAAAAGCACAGCTGACAGCACTACCTGTAATCAGCGCTGTTAGGCATTGTCCTCTGCTTTGGTTGTGGTTAGGCTTCATTTTAAAGGCATTAGCTCTGCTGGGATGAAATTTTATACACCAGATATGGTTTAGACCGATCTATTAAAAAAATCCACCCAGCAAAAAGAACAGAAGAGAAAAGAAGAAAAAAGAAAATAAAAAAATAAAAATAAAAGAGAAAAAGAAAAAAAAAAGAAATAACGAAACATCTATTTCTAAGACTAACAGTAAGAAAATAAGAAGCTTTATTCCTTGTGCTGCGTTTGTGTCTGTATATTCTTATCAGGCTTGTTCCTGCATTGCAACAAGAAATTCTATGGTCAGAAGAGCATTGTCAGGGCCCCTTCTTTTTCCAACCCCTTGAAAAAAATATGCCCATATGTGTGTTAAAAAGCGCTAGCTGGCTTCAATGTACATGTACTCAGGAGAGAGATCAGTACAGAAAGCCTCCAAAATCTCCATCTGCAGCAAGGTTGTGCTGACAACCTGTGGGCTGGCCACTCCTCATGTTGGAGTGCTTTTCTCACCAAAACCAACATTTTTTGCCTGATTTGCTTATTTAGACACAGCCATGTATTTGTCCTTGCTGATGCATCCACAGGCATAGCTCACTCTAGTGTACACACAAATGAGATGTCAACATCAGAAATACAAAGTCAGGGCTTTCAGGAAGCAAAGCTCAAAAGGACTCAATTCCAGAAACCTGTCAGGTTGACAGCTGAAGGTGGGAGGGGGAGTTCAGGAGAAAACAGACAAAAGCAAAAGCCCCCAAAACCTGAAACAAGAACTAAACCTGAAAACATCCGAACCTCAAACCTAAATGTGGTGTCCAGCTTTGGTTTGTTTCTTTTCCCTTTGAACCTAAGAAAAAGTGATTTTCTGTAAGTGCGAGCCGTGGGACTTCCCCCTTCACATGAGTATCACTTTTTTGGTGGAAACACTCGGACTTTTAGGGCATAAGTACCTTTTATTTGGTTGTGCCTTCCTACAGGGGAATCATCCACTTGCTGTGAGGTTCAGGTGAGGTTGCCTGTTGAATTCAGCTCCTCCATCACCACCAGGATACCCTTTCAAAGTAAGTCTGAAGCAAACATATCTGGCAGATCTCTTCCAAGCACTCAGCCCTGTCTCTGTTATCACAGAAAAGATCTACCCCAGGGTAAGGTGGCAATTTGAGCAGAGGAGACCTGGCATAGCCAGCCCTGTTGGATGAATGTGCCTTTGCAGTGGGCTTGTGGAGAGGCTTAGGCTCAGACTGGCTGTCCCACACCCTGATGAGACACTGGCACCATGCATTTTACAGCATCAGCACCCTGCTGTGACTACCATAGCGCTTCTCTCACCCAGCAGCCAAGCTCCTGCACACCTCTGGGCACTGGCCATGCTGTCTTGGTCTCTCCTCACTCTGCCCTGTCCTCTGTCAGCCTGCCAGGGTTGCCAAGAGCCACCCTGCATGCTCACTGCAGAGCCCTGAACATCCATAGCCATTCAAAGGTGCCTTTGAACCAGCTGGGGAGGTAGATCTCATCTGTGGTCACCTTCTTTTTCTTGGCTGCACTATGGTGAGAACTCATCGTTAATCAATCAAAACCCCCCTTCCTCTGTAATTTCTTGGAATGGCAGGGGACAAGCTGAGAGCAGAATGTCTTACAGCTACTCTCTGCATGTGCAAGCTTGCACTCTGTGCTGCTGACTTTCATCCTGTTTTCCCTGTTCCAGTCCTCAGCGCCATCAGCTTTTCTTGTGCTGCAGCCTGTGCAATCTCTGCAGTGACTAGCCCTTCAAATCTGACTGAAACTGATTAGAGCTTGTTTTCCTGCTGGGTAAACAAGATCACCTCTTTGAGGAGGATCATTAATAACCCCTTCCACCCTGCCTGCTTCCCTTGAGGCACAACCTCCTAACATCCCTTCTTCAGGTAAATCCTTACAACACTCACATTAATCCCCTGTTTCTCCAGTTTAATGGCTTTGCCTGTAGCACTGTAAGGACTCCCTTTCTAAAGTCCTCTACCTGCATAGTCAATTATCTTATCAAAATAAGCCTCCTACGATAGCCAGGCATGAGATAGCCTTGGTAAACTATTTTGTGCTTTATGTAATTTCCCATTTACTGAAGTCAGGCTAGTTGGCTGCTGGGAGATCCCAGCTCACATACCTCTTCAGCCCTGGTTTCTTAATGATAGCAATGACCTTTGCTACACTCCTCTCCGCTGGTAGGAATCCTTACCATTGGACTGTGTTTTCTCATGGCAGTTCCTGAACTTGAGGATTACGTTGCCTCTCATTTTCCTCTACCATCACCCACACATACAGCCACCCCCTTCTCAAAATGCAGCACAATCAGCTCTTTTGGTTTCCTTCCTCCTGGCAACAGCACAAGGCACCTACAAGTTCCTCATACCAGTTTACAGCTGGAACATTTGTGTCAGTTCAAGCATGGCCTCATAGGTTTCCTATCACAGCCAAGACAACTTAAGCCACACACGGCTAGGCTCCATCAAAGCAGCTGGCATGTCAGGGATATTCAGTGGAAAAAAATGAGAAGGCTCTGGAGACTGGGGATGGGATAAGCGACATTCCACTTCCCAAGCACCAGTCCCAGTGTAAGCAGATGACTGAACAGCAAGCAGAAAGATCTCACACTCCTCTGTCTCTTACAGCTCCCCAGCTACTCCAGCACGATGGTGGCTTTGACAGATCAGAGACCAACACATTCCCCACACCCAGCAAATGCTTACTCTGAAACGAAGCCTGACCCCTGAGCTCATGCTCCTGTTACATCCATGTCAAACAAGAAGCTGTTCTGTGCTCCTGCTGCTGAGGTTTGGGTTAGAGCACAGGGAAGGTGTCTTCAATATAGAATGAAAACACAAGTGTTATTTTCTCCTGTGCTCCAAGCAGAAGTGACTGCTTAGAGGTGGTGCAGTACCGCTGCATTGGCAGGGTATGGACTGCAGCAATACGGTACCTATAACAGGGGTAGCATCCTTATTCCCACACCTCCCTCTATCTCCTAGAGTTGTGATTTTCTTAACTGTCAACCTACTTCTGACAACATGTGACCTCACATGTATCACCAATCATATATGTTTGGTTTTTCCTCAGATTAGATCATCTTATGATGTCTTGCAGCTTTGTGTAGCCACCTACCTGGCAGGTGACAGATCTCCTCCCAGATCTCAACTGCTATCTCAGTTTTAAGAACAAGAGGGTTTCATAGTTAGCAACTTCCTTTGCCTAGTGATTGTTGTCAAGAGCTTTCCGGGCCTTTCTGCCAGACCAAGGCCATGGTGGGAACACACCAGAGGACTAACCACAGCACAGTGGTGTCTTTGGTGGCCTCCTTCAAAGGCTTCGTTCCCCTGCAAGTTTGGGTACATGCATGGGTGAAGGTGAAGCCAGAAGAGGGGAGACCAGCAGTTGATGTGCTTGCAACACCTCCCCATTCCTCCTTCCAGGAGGCCTTCTCCATGCATCAAGGCAATGTCACTACTGAATTGCATCAAAGTGCGTAAGTACAGAAAGGAAGTAGCCAAATATTTTTAAGCCTTAACAGACTAATGGATAAAACAGAGCATTCAGTGGTCTTGTTCATATGTTCCTCTTCTGTCACACACAAGCACTTCCCAATTCTCTGAAACCCAATTCATGAAGAATCAAATGGAGAAGTAACCTTTCAAATGTCATGTTTTGCTATTCCTAAGCAATTTCCCACTGGTTCTTATGCCCCTTTGTTCTTTTGGTATATGGTCAAAAATAGGAGTCATTCCCAGGAATGGCAGTTTTAAAGGGAGCTGGTGAAGAAATAGCCAGGAGACAGAAGAGAAGGCTCAAGTCACAACCCAGCATCAGAGAAATCCCTGTTTTGGAAAATAACCACCCAATCACATAACCCAAGGTCACCACAGGGCTTTTCCTAACCTATCATACCTAGGATTTTGCCTAGTCTCAGTTTCAATCATTCAAGCTGAGGCAAATCACCCTTCAGTCTGGCAGGTCCTGGTGCTATAAGTGCTCCCCAATAAGCCAATGGGACTTTCTGAGCATCATGCCCTTCCACCTGCTTCTCCAGACCTCAGCTAGTGCCTCCAGCTCTTTCTCCCTCAGTTTAGCTCTCATGCCTCATCAGAACCTGTGATTTCCTTAGACAGCTTGAATACACTTGCAGCTTGCTGTCAGAAGAAAGAGGAGACCCTGCTCCCCAGCCTGGTTCCTTTCTCACCCTTATTTTTACACTATTTCTAACCTTTGCCTAACTCCATTTTGGCAGGATTGAGGGCCAAATGGGCATTACACTGCAGGCAGATGACCCTCATAACAGGAAGTGGATGCATGCAGCTGGAAAGGAGGGAAAGCTGATGGGAAAGAGGAGGAGGAGGAGCAGTAGTTTTTGGAGGAGCCAAAAACTTCCGCTGTAGTGTGGAAGCACACATTGCTGTGTGCATCACATGTGCTTGGCCACATCTGCTGCTGTTTCAACACTAGGAGCTCCAGCAGAGCTATGGCTGGGATTGCAAGATGCACTGTGCTTCCTGTACCAGAAGGCTGAACTCCCTCTCCTGGGGCTGGTTTTCATATTCTTTGTACTTGACGTATCTTTTCTATAGCATGGACTGCAATTATGTTCCCCAGACTGTATCTTTTCACACAGAAAGGAGAAACCTCCTCTCAAAGCAGAAAGCACATTTAACACTTTAAACATTGCTGCTTCTGCAATGCAGGAAGAGCATCACTGTTTCAAAACTTATACCACGATAAAACCTCCTCCCCTCCTGCCGCCAAGCATCTGGCCACATTCAACCCACCACATCCCGCCAGGGCTTACCTTTAATGGTAAGTGTCAAGAACCTCCAAATTTAGCTTGCTGGTGGCTGACAGTGGTTGAAAGGCAGGCTTGATGGGCAGGCATGACACCTCTCTGATGGGCTGTCCCAGTTCCCCTGCCCCGATATGCTCAGAAAGGACACAGGTGCAACTGTCAGCAGCACTTGGAAGGAAGGTGGCAGAAAGGACAGCAGCGCAGGTCACCAGACAGACAGCAGGCTGTCAGCCTGCAGGTGGGAAGCACAGTGCCAGCACTGGCACACAACTGAAAAGGAAAATGTCACTTGATTTACATCAAGAAGCAACTTGCCTGCCAGCCCTGGACCTGAGATCCACCACCCAAGCCAAACCCCAGGTCCACAGGAGATGGCTGGGCTTGCTTCATTCATGTCCTCAGGCTTGAGAAGTCCCTATCCCCTCACACTCCTGTTTACCAACATGCTAGCTATAAACCTGATAAAGGGGCAATAAACATGAGTTTGCAGCTCCTTTGGCTAGATGTGGAGAGGTGATCACAGTCTTCAGCTCACCCAGATGTTCCCTGTGTCACTGACCTTGCTGGTTGTCCCAAGCTGGCATTGCAGTGCCTCTCTTTATGGTAATGCAATTATCCTCTTCAGCCTCTACCCTGCAGAATTATGGTGATTTGAAACAGACTTCGGGGGGAGGGGGTGTTGCAATTTTTTAATTTTTCTTTTAAAACCTGTGTTACAGAGGGCTTTTGGAAGCATCCTGAGGAGAGTGGTCAGTGCCACAATGACCAGATCACACTAATATTCCACTGTTTCCTTTTCACCCTGGGCAGCAAGCTGGACCTGCTCCGAGGAAGTCTGCGGAAGGAGGCAAGCCTGAAAAGAAAGAGGTGGATATTTCTACAGTGAAGTCTGGTTTCTTGAATGGGAGGCCGAAGTCCAGTGTTAACACTGGAAAGCCCACAAGAAGTGAGGATCACCACCCCAGCAACGTTAGCAAGCCCCTGCTGTGCCTAGGGCAAAGGAAGCACAGAGCCAGAAGCACCCACTGCTGCTGGGTGCCCATCCCCTGCTGCAAACATCCAGCCAGAGTGAGAGCAGCAGCCCCGAGCATCTTGCAAGGCTGAGTGTTTCCCTCACACGTGCATGTGGAGTCATGCACCGCTGCCTCACCAGCAATCACTGCCCAGGCTCCTCACAGCAAGCCAGTCAGGTCCTAGGCAGACCTCACATGGTGCTTGTTGCCCATTTTGAATGCCCTTTTTATAGTGTATTATTATTTGCTGGCCAGTGACAAAGACAGACATGCACCTGGGGACTGAGAATTAGTGTAAGCCCAGAAACACTCCCACCTCAAAAAAATGCCTGTTGTCATTACAGAGAAAAAAGTGCTATTAAAGGAGTGAGAGACTGTTAAGAGGTTGGCACTGGTCCCAAATGAACATGATTGAGGGCCCCAGAAGATCCTGCAGAAAGTCACCTTTGCACCTGGGGGGCAAAGAGAAGATGAATAGGAGAGGTGAAAAATGAGAATTACAGATGTTCCCTTGCAGTCCCATTTCAGGGACAGCTAGAACAGGGGCACTGCCATGTTTAAGAAGGCACATTGTGCATTTTTAATGTTCACCTTCTCCTAAGTCTTCTTGGCCTGAAGGCTTCGTGTAGTTCTGAAGAAATGTTCCACTAGGTCTAAACCATGCAGTAGCTCCAGTGCTGCAGTGCCAGACTTCACAGTCCTCCAAATAGGAGCCCTCAACCCTGGGCTTATCTAGAAAGGCACATATTTTTTTTTTAGTCAGAAAGAATTACCCTTTTTTTTTACAGATGAATATAGAGGAAAATTCTGAGTTTGAGTGCTAACCACATTGTCCAGCACATGTCAGGGGCACGTTAGCGAGCTGCTCCAAGGTGGTACTTTCCAGAAAGCATATCCTAGACATTGGCACACCGCAGCCGCAATTTTCATTTTAAAAAATACAACAAAACCCCCAGAAAGGTGCAACATGGTGCGTCTTTAACTCTTTGCATGGCTCAGCAGCAGAAGGCCGTCCTTGCAAAGGGTAACTGATTGTGCCCGCCTCACCGTACCATGAGGTGAGTCAATGCTGAGGAGTTGATCCCTAATGGACAGTGCACTCCTCACCCGCTGTGGGACTCATGCAAGGAGATCCTTTTGGGATCAACGCATGCATTTGAGACTGATGGCTGCTGCAATCCCCACCCCAAGTTTGCAGGCTCCTGTCAACGGTTCTTGCTGCTGGGTCATCGTCCACTTGTCTGTCAGCAAGGAGCTCTCGATGTTTTTCTGTGATATCTCAGATGTCACTTAACTGCACTGCGCATCTTGGATTCAGTTCTTAGGAAGCTGAAAAAGCTCAGGAACCAGGAAACAGCGATGAGATACAAAGATGCCAGTGCTGCAGGCGTTTTGTGCTGATGCAGAGGCGTTCTCCCATCTTCCTGTCTATTTGGGGAACCCTGCCTCTTTCGTCTCCACTCCTCTACTGTTCAGGCTGCAGCAGAAGCTGTTCCTCATAGATAGTCAGCCAAAAGCAGGAGTGTTCCCTCTCATAGGCCTAATCCTTACGAGAGAAAAATCCCGCTTTGCTTTTAAGCACTGCGTCAACTTGAGTAAATTCAGATCTGCTCTACATAAAACAAAATTAAGAGGAGAAGCACAAAACGCCAGCAGGCACCGCTGGCAGTGCACAGACACCAGCTGCTTCTTTTCCCATTTCCTTTCTAGTACTATGTGCTCTACCAGCTTCTTCTCAACCCCCACGTTAGCAGCAGGGTGCAGAGGAGCAGCAGATACCTGACTGTGCACAGCACACTGAACCACCACAGCCACCAGGGTGATGCTCCCATGCAGCCCTGCACTCTCAGCTACCTGAAATCCCCCAGGGCCCCTCTCCAGACCCCGCTCACACTTGCCCCCAAATTCCCCAGGGACTCTGCGCTACATTTGCGATTGCCCTGAAATCCCCCAGGGCTGCAGCTCAGAAACTACCAATGCTTTCTTTCATAGACACGGGGAAGGGCGGCTGGGGTGGGCTGTCCCTTCATGGAAGAGGCACTGGTTGGTACCTTCTGGGGTGAACTGGGGCTCTGAAGACTTGCTGTGCAGCATGTCAAGTGACCACCACTAGGTGAACAAGTTCAGCCTCTGCAAAACGAAACTCCAGCCGGGCTCAATCCTGTTTCTTGCTCCTGCTTCGTCCTGCTGTCCCTTCGTTGCCCATTCACTAATTGCCCTCAGCCACCTAACCACCACCATCATTAAAAACAAACGATAAAGCAAGGCAGTGGGATCACCTAGCACCTTCGAATACAGCGTAAAGCAGCACCACTGACCATAGCAAAGCCTAGCAATGAGACAATCCCGAGAATGGCCGAAACACCTGCCTCCCTCCCGAGCTCCCAGCCCTGGGCCCCGGGCGCCAGATTCTCCGCCTGCGCCGAGGACAGCCTGGCTGTGACCGGCGGCAGCGGGCGGCTGAGGGCCGGGTCCCGCCGAAAGAGTGGCGCCCTGGGCCTGGCGGCTGCCGAGGAGGAACCTCCGTCGCCGGGCTGGTTGCACCGCCCCGGGCAGCCGCGGAAGGGAAAGGGGAAGGGGAGTGCTGGCCGGAGGCACTTTGAGGAGCCCCCGGCAGCCTCCGCCGCCGAGGCCTGTCCTCCGCGCCGGATGTGCCCACGGAGCCTTCTGCAGCTCGCAGTGGTGGCAGCGTAAGTACTGCTGGGGCCGTGGGGCGGCCCCAGCGGCCTTCCCTGCTTCTGCTTGGGCTAAACCAAAGGGCCTCGCCGTCTGCCGCAGCGAAGCCTAAGGAGAAGCGTGGGTTGTGGGGGGATATCACTGGAAGTACCTGCTGGATCGCCAGTTCGGCCCGTAGCCGGCCCTTGAAGCAAGGCCAAGCCTTGCCCAGGGAACCGGTGCTTACTGCCTGGCTAAAACTGATGGAGCTCAGCCTCACATTATCCCGAGGGTAGGAAAGCTGCTAGGAGCTGATCTAACCTCCTTGTGCTGTGGGCTGCGCTCAGAGAGGCAGTGGCCATGGGTACAGTCATACAACCTGCACACGTTTCTGCAGGCTTGCCCTTGCTTGTCAGTCCATGACCCAGCTATGACAAGCAGCATCATCCTGGGCTGCTGCCACAACCCCAGGGAGGATAAGCCCAGCTGCCTGTGGCCCAGGGCTGGGCTGCCATGCACTTACCCATGCAGCCAGAGGTCCCTGGGGAGGCATTTGGGTTGAAGAAATTGCCCTCTGAGGAAGGTGCAGGCACTAGGCTGAGTATCCAGCCTGCTGGAGCAGGCTCATCCTCAACTGGGAAAGATACTGTCTTCTATCTCCCTCTTTTTTTTTTTTTCATAGTGTTTTCTGCATTGAAGCAGTCCTGGGGCAAAAATTATATCCTAAGGCGATGGAAAACTATGTGGCGTCGATGGTGCTGAGTGCAGTTGGTGACACGCTGGGCTATAAGAACGGGCAATGGGAGTTCTTGCAGAGTGGTCCAGCCATCCACAAGGAGCTGGCGGAGATGGGGGGAATCGGCAACTTGAGCATCCAAGGTTGGAAAGTCAGTGATGATACAGTGATGCACTTGGCCACAGCCGAAGCCTTGGTAGCTGCTGGGAAAACCCCAAATTTAGCACATCTCTATTCCCTGATTGCAAAGAACTACAAGGAATGCATGAATGATATGAAGGGCAGAGCTCCAGGTAAGCCTGCTGTAATACTGCCTGGGCATGGCTGTGTGCTCACTAATGTCTCTCCTTTTCCTGCAGCTTGGAACTGAGGCTGGCCCTGGCTCCGCCTTTGGCTGTTTATAGCATTAACTGTATTTCATGAAAAGGCAGAGTTTTCCACACTCAGTACCTGTTTCAGGATGAACTAGAGAGAACAAAATAAGGCAAGCTGAAGTAGTTCGGGCTCCTCTGAACTAGATAAAAAAGATACTGTTTTGCCTACATCTACAAAACATTCTTACAGGCAAGTTTGAGGCCTGACATTGAACTCAGGGGAAGCGTGATGGCTTTTACATTGGGGATGTGTCTTTTCTTACACTCAGAGGATGAAAAATGCAAATTCAGCCATGTATAATGCACACCCTGAGATGCTGTGTTAAAGCAACACATAAAAACAGAGAATTAACAAAGAACTTTTTGTAATAAATTACACATAAAGTATATTTAAAGGCACAAAGATCCTTGCTTGGAATAAAGTTTCTTAAACCCAAAGTCTACTTTTGGCTAGCTCTGCATGTCTGATTTCTGCAACAGGGGATTCAGGCCACATTTGTATTGTCTGAACTCTGTACTAGCTCTCTTGGCACAACTGTGCTAAGTTTGGGTCACAGGCAGTGGGGACTGGCAGTGTGTGGCAGTATTCAGGAAGAGCATCTTGACAGGCTGCAGTAGCCAAGCCATATACTACATATTCCTGTAGTTCCTGTTTCACCCTGGCCTGCTGACCCAACTCTTCCCCATCAATGTGTTCATGGCCCAGCCTCTTCTGGATGCTTCCGTTAAATTGGAGCTGCTAAGGCTGGGCCTCCAATTTGAGAGGTGCAAGCAGTGTGAAGTATCCAGGAAACTCTCAATCCTACGCAAAGTTTATACATCAAAAAGAAATGTCCTACACATGCCTATTTGGAGTGCCCAGAATATATTAAGAATGTTCTGGCTTGACATTAAACATGGGAAAGGCGAAATCCTGCATTGCTGGCTTAGGGCCACTGAGCACAGTATCACAGCTGTGCATTTCCAAGGTAAACCAGGTTGGAAACTTGAGCAGGAATTTATTCTGCTTACCTTTCCACAGTGACCTCCTACTCTCCTGTAAAGAACTAAACTATCAGTATTCTTTAACACAGTTTCAGTTGTTGGAGTGGCCTAGTTAGTAAAATATTTAGGAAGGGGAAATGATACTTGCCAAAATAGCAGCAGTCAGCAGGTTAAACTTCTAAAACTGACTGCTGTCTTAGCAAAGGAGCTTCTTTTAGTTCCCCCTGCTGATGGGGTCTGCAAAGGTGGACTAACCACAGCTGGCAGTGAGACAGCACCTGGGAGATGGTTTTGCCTCCACTATCTAAGCTTGGAGAATAAAACCTGAGATGAAAAGGAGAACCTAAAATTTAATTGTTAGTAATTAATAGAGAAGGATAATAGCACACCTGCTGCAGTCCTGTGAGTAACTGAGCTGTAGTATGCCCAAAAGCAGTTCCCATTTGGAAGTGAAGGATTTTCAAATGAATTTGGTATGTACACTAATTTGAGTGATAATGAAAGGTCAGATTATCTAGCTGAAGATAGAAATGCAACTTCTTTAGTGCATCCATGAACACAACCTTGTATGATCTTAGGAAAGTAATGTGACAAAAATGAACATTTACTGGGAATGTTCTTTCAACAGCATTCTGGAGTGCTTCTGCTGCAGCCACAGGAAAGGCACTCAGTTCTGAAAGCATAAATCCTGACACTTCACAGTTTAATGCCCACTGACGTACTACAAAGGGAACACCTAATCCATGTCCTGAAAAGCTGTCTGCAGTCTCCATGCCATATTGGTCAGTCCTAATGGTACAAGTTGCATGTCAATAACTTCTTTTGGCAGTTCAGAGTACATGGATTTTAAGTGAGAACATAACCCGCAGTGATGCTGCTGGGGCCAAAGCAAGTATTTACCTGGGGAATTGTAGCCCTTAAGGCTGAGAATGGAAAGTTGCTGCTGCAACTTTCACCCAACAGAGATGAGATTCCCCAGAACAGTGGGGGAAAGTCACATTGCTCATGCACACTAGGGAGTCCAGACCTGAAAACCAAAACCTGAAGAAACAAAGGGATTCCCACAATGTAATGAGTCATCAGACAGACACGGCAGGGTCCCCAGGAGAGAGCTCATTGTCTTAATTCAGTGACAAGATAATCTCTATATTCGTTATTGCTATTTGTGATGTGCCACAGCCCCAAATTCTTTGTTCTTCGCAGGTAACAAAGCCAGTGAATTAAGTGACACAAGCATGGGCATACTTCTTTTCTCATGGTACAACTGCATCTGCCTCCACAGCTCTCCAGGAAATCATGTGCTTCAGAAACTCTTTCTTTCGGTCCAAGTGTGTGGAGTTACTTACCACTATGTGGTTGTTTTAATTCACTTTTTTACATGTATTGATTGATGAACTGTTACTGTCTGTGCTCATGAAGAATCTGATTAAGTGGATTGGAAGCCTATTGCAGGAATAGTGACCAGTTGCACTTGAAACTTCTTCATGCATTGCTTTTTGCTTGTATTTCTTCTTTCCTTAGACCAGTACCCTCCTGAGGTTACTTTTAGCTTCTTCTTGTTGTTAGTACAAAGCATTCCTAACCAGGATTTGCTGGATTTCCAGAACATTATTTCCTGACTCAAAACCATCTGGACCGATCACAGGGATTGGCTGGCTGTATGGCACTGCAAAACCAACAGATCTCATCTAATGAGCAGGGTGTGACAGCAGCATCATGCCAAAGGCTGGTGTGCTGGCACAGCAAGCACGGATGACTCTGCTGCAATGGCAGGTCTGGTTCATGCCTGGGTCATGCTGTGGGGAATTCATGAGAGCTGAAGTGGTCCGACATCGTGGGCTGCGCTGATCAGCAGCCCGCTTTTTCCTGTGGGGGAGACTCACATAGCTGTTTCCATTCTCAAAGTTGATTTCGGTCGAGAGGCTGCAGGGCAAATAGCCTGACAGCCACAGGATCAAGTGGCTTTCTCAGTTTAAGATTCACGGGGAGCTGGTCCACCCCTTCCCTCTGCACAGAGGGCTGTGTCCTGCTCTAATCTAGTAAATATGTGATATAACAACACTGTTGGAAAAAAAAGATGCTCAAGACACTTAGAGCAGCATGTGACCTTATTACTGACAGCAGCCAGCCATTATTTCTTTCAGCCTATGTTCAGAAGCCAATCTTCAAGCTGTGTTTGGATATAAAGGTATTTCACTTACAAGGGTGCTGTAAATGCTATGTGCAGGTCCAATAGGCTGCCGTATACAAAATCATACTGCCAAGCATATACATGAAAGTGCAAAGTGAAGAGCTCTGCAGAGTACTTGTTGCAGTACCTACCTGTGATGAGCAAGGTCCCAGATCACGGTGATCAGATTGCACCAAAGGTAATTGAATTGTAGAGTTAGGTGAAGTTTCTTGACCGGGCTTCTTCCTTACTACTCTATTTTGTTTAGTTTGACTTTCAAAGTAACAGAGCACCCTCAAGTTTATCAGCTACATGTTCCAGCAAAGTATAGCAGCAATGGTCTAATTTTGGGTGTGAGAGCATGCCAACTGTTGCTGTTACCCTATGTATCTGAGAGAGGATTGGGCAAGTTGGGGTTGGGCAAAGACTACTTTTTTGAATCCCACTTTTGCCATTGTCCAGTACATTAAAGGTTAAATGAAGCTGCTTGAAACCTGCCCTTCATTTAGCTTTATCTGGGAGAGCAGCATTTCAGATTTGGCCAGAAGAGACTAGGAGAAACAGGCAAGGTAGAAGACAAACAAAGATAATTTAATGTTTCAAACCTGTTTCCTCTTCCTTGCACACAAGCATTTGGGCTTAGGTCTCAAAACATGTTTCAGAGTCTTGGCTGGGGAAGCTGGTTGGCTTCCCACCAGAAGAGAGGCAAAATTGGGCTACAGTATGAGGTTGCAGCAGGAGAAAACTGAGGAAGGGGGACAAAGTACAATGCTGAATAGGATGGAGCATGAAAAGTTATTTCTTGTAGTGAAAAAATAAGGGGGGGAATTTAGAGAAATTGTCAAATGGCAGTTTAAAACAAAAGGAAGTGTTTTGCATAACAGAATCATGGCGTTGGTTACCACGGGATGTTGAAAGGGTCTGAAGGCATGCATGGATTCAAGCTGAGGAGGCCGATTCCTGGTGGCTGGGTATGTTAGGAGTTGAACACACCACTTTGGCCCTGTCTTCTGACTCAAGCAAGCTTGTACTCCTGTGTCTGCTGGAAGCCAGGCGAGTCTTCTTGGGAGAATGTTGTATTTGCCTCATTTTTTATAGTCTTTCCATAGTTATCTGTTAGTGACTGTGAAGACGGGATAGTTGGCTGGACACACCTTTGGTCTCACCTAGAACAGTTGTTCTTCAGCTTATTGAAGAGGAGTACAGTAAAGCCAGTTATGCAGACCATGTTGCAGTGAGAAGTAATATATTCATCACTTTCTGACAAACTTAAAACTGCAGCAAGGGAGAGCTGGAAAACATTTCCTACCAGTGATGCAATGGGAAAGATGCCTGGGAGCTTGTGGGGTCTCTGCCTTTAAAAGGTCCAGTAAAGAGGCTGAACAACTAAAAAAGCAGAGGTACTTAGCCCTGCCTCAGGTCAGGGATCCTCCAAACCTCCTTTCTGTTTCTATTTATATGTATCTATCTAGGTATTTAGATGTATGTGTACATAATATACCTAATATATATAGTATGTATTATATATAGCATGTATTAATATATAAAGTTATTTTATAGAGAAGTTTTTAAACAACATGATATGTAAATAAAATTAATGTAAATAAATCAGCAGTGGACTTGTTTCTTACCCCCTATTTTCATGAACAGGAATTACCAAGTCTGCTTGGGTATATGCTCAGTGCACTGGCAATTTAAGGCAGGATACATGTGTGAGTAGACAACGGATGGTTTTAAAGGGAAGCTCAAATCCCTTATGCAGAGTAATGCTCCTTCTCCACTACCTAGCCTGTCTTCCATCAGTTCCCAAGCTACATGACCCTGTCTCCTACTGATGCATGTTTCTGTTTCTTTTCTTTCTTGGGCTGTGTCCCCCCTGTCCAGGTGCCATGAGTATGGCGAATGCGCTGAAGCTGGATCCGGAGCGGCCGGATGGCTGGAGGACCCTGTTCAGCCCCCATGCAGGAGGCTGCGGGGCCGCCATGCGCGCCATGTGCATCGGGCTACGTTTCTGCCACACCAGTGAGCTGGACACCCTGGTGCAAGTCAGCATCGAGAGTGGCCGAATGACCCACCACCATCCTACTGGCTACCTGGGGTCCCTGGCTTCAGCCCTCTTCACAGCCCTTGCAGTGAACGGTGTGCCCCCCCTGGCCTGGGGGAAGCAGCTGCTGGAGGTGCTGCCAAAGGCAAAAGCCTACGTGCGGAACACTGGCTTCTTTGTCAAGGAGAACATGGGGCAATGGTGAGCTGCACTTCCAGCACCGGGCTTTGTTAAAACTAGAATAAACCTCATGTATGAGAGGGTGAGCTCTGCTTATACTTAAGTTTCAGTAATCACATACGGTTAAGTCCCAGAGCAGCTCATGCCTGCTGTGGGACAGAATAGATTCAGAGTACCTCTAGCTTAATTTAAAACAAAACCGAGCACATTGTGTTTGGGTCATGCAGTTGTGCCATTTTTTGGATCCAGTATGAGGTAGCTGGATTTGTCATCTCATGCAACCATGACCTGATGAAAGATGGAAGCAGAGGAAGAGCACCAGGCTTTAGGACTGAGCTCAGTTTGAAAGTCATAACCAAATCTGGTTGCAGATTCAGTGGGGCTGTGTGTGCAGGGGCACACACAGGCAGGGGCAGAAGTACTCTGGATCTCAGAGGATGACTCAGTTTTCACTCTGAGCCTTTGAATCCCATGCAGCATGACAGCAGCAGGTGCTGGGCTGCCTTCTCCCATGTGGCTGAAGGGAGGGGAAATCTAACTCACCGAAACATGTCTCTGGGCCTCTTACTGGAAATCATGTCCCTATTTTGACAAATGGGGGGACGCCTACCATTTTGCTGAGCCATTGCTCCGGACTCTTGATGCAGCGCATTTTCAGCTGGTGCCGAGCAGGGAGCTGAGGTACATGCTTCTGCCATGGGATGTCTCTTACAGCCCCTCCATCTTGTTTTGCAGGCATTATTTTGAAGAGCAGTGGGAAAAATACCTGGCAGAGAGAGGCATAGCAGATGGGATCTCGCCACCCACCTTCCCCCCAAGGTACGGCGTGGAAGAGAGAGACTCCTTCTACACCTCCCTCAGCTACGATGGCTGGGGGGGCAGCAGCGGGCACGATGCCCCTATGATTGCTTACGACGCGGTGCTGGGTGCAGGCGACTCGTGGGCAGAGCTGGCTCACCGGGCCTTCTTCCATGGTGGGGACAGTGACTCCACTGCTGCCATTGCAGCCTGCTGGTGGGGCGCCATGCACGGCTTCCAGGGCGTCAATGACTCCCTCTATGCCCAACTTGAGTACAGAGACCGCCTGGAGCAGGTGGCCAAGGCCTTGTACCGCCTCACCTAGATGGGGGCAGCAGGGCCCCCAGCGCTGCGCTTACCTCACAGCCACCCTCCGCTTACTCAAGGTTTAGCAAACTCCATTTGCAAACCTGCTAGGTTAAATCACAGGAGCTTCAGCCAGAGTCAGGTCTGCTTTTTTTGTGTGCGTGTTGGCCTCAATGGGGGGCTGTTTTGGAGCTAGCAGCTTGGGGATGGTGGGTGGGGGAAGCACTTACAAGGTGGTTTGATGGGAGCAGTCGAGCCCTGAGACATCCCTTCTCCACTGCATGGTGGCTGCACATCGCCTGGCCCTCAAGGGGAGCAGGGGCACCCGCTGCAGCCATGCCCCAGCAGCAAAACCTGCTCAAGCTGCCCCAGACCAGGATCCTGCTCATATGAGCATGCCTGAGAGGGTCAGGGATGCACACCTGACTGCAGGGAGTGTACATCGGTTGCAGATGCCTCCCAGCAAGCCTCAGCTAGCCCAAGCTCCCTGCCTGGTACTGTCACCAGGGAGTGCTGGGGACACCACTTGCCATCTAGCACTGAGACTATAGCAGATGCAGCCCAAGACAACCTGCTGGGGGGGTGCAAGGGGAGCAGGCAAACAGCCAGTTGTGCCTGGAGACAGCAGCTCTCTCATACAATTATTTTAGTGGAGTTTTTTGTTTTAAATGAATGTGGGGAAAAAACCCAAACCCAACCTCACAGCTGTGTCAGCAGTGCATTTTGTACAATGTCACAGCACTTTTGCTATACAGGTAAGACTGTATCACACTATTTCCCTATTTCAGTTAATGTGGGAGTTCAAGACTACTAACTAAACCCTTAATCAAGGTAAAAGTGGGTAATGAAAATGAACAGGTTGCATTTTACATCAATGTAAACAGCTTCTGTAGCGAGCAATACTCTTCCATTTACATCAAGGTTAACTAAAGATTATTTGCTTAATGTTTGCTATGGATAATTCTATAAAAAAAGCTTTTTCTTCAAATCCAGACTATGGCAGAGCAAAGTACTTCCTGTTTTCAAAGCAATTTAAAAAATGGTGTATCCCATTCAATAAACAGACCTGACGTGCCTTGGTTAAATGTTACATTCTGTTATGGGATGAATTAAGGGATGGGAGGAAGAAGTATGAAGAGCCAGAGGGTGTAAAGTGTCTGCAAGCTCCAGCATGCAAGACAGGAGATGCATACCAGGGTGGGAGAAGAGTTAATGCATCAGGGAATGGGCAGTGGGAAAGGGAGAGGCTGCCTGAAAGGGGGCGTTCAGCACACCTTTATGCAGGGAGTATGCATAAAGGCACAATGAAAGCCCAAATCTGATAAAAACCAGCGGCAATAGGATTCACAATTTCAACACAGTTTACTACAGCTCTCCGGTGTGTTGTATAAAACATGTTTTAGTGCAACATAGTACAAAGTTTTTGTTAAACGTCTGTTTTTTTAAAAAAAACCCAAATATTTTTCCACATCATGCATGGATAGAGGATCTCTCTTTCTTCTTGGCTTTGTTACAGGAAGTTACAGCAGAGAGAGTGGTTTGAAAAGCTTCATGTTAAAACTTGTTACAGGAAGAGTCTGCCTTATAAAAACAGAAGTTTGAGACTGGGCAGCATCTGCCAGAGCAATGGAGAAACGCCACTGGCAAGGTACATTCAGGGACCACATGGAAGCCCAGGAAAGCCTGGGCTAGGTGCAGGAACCGCAGGGCTGGGAAGGGACCCAATCCAGCCAGGGGCACAGAGCCATGGAGAGCTCTCCAGGAGAGCCCTGCTCCCGGGCAGACAGGCTGACGAGGAGCATGGCTTGGATACAGCACACTGCTCTTCCAGGGAAGAACAGCTCCTGCTGACTTCATTTTCTCTTCTTCCTTCCTTTAAAGCTGAAGTGAACTGCAGTTCCTGCCTCGGAGCAGTAGGTACAGGAGACACTACATTTACAAAACAACACCCAGTGGCTGCAGCTGCTGCTGTTCGCTCCTTGGTTCTTCATTTCCATTTACTTCTCATCCCACTCCTCTCTTTGCAGATGTCGTAACCAGAAAGGGAAGACAAGTGTGCAGGTGTGTGATACGTGTGTATATATATATATAGGAGTGTGATACTATGCATATGCTGGGGTCAGTAAGCAGTTACATCTCGAGGAGGCAGACTTTGCAGAGGGACGAGTGAAATTTTGGCTTCCCAGTGGAAGAAGAAACCAATGTCGTTCTAGTGGAAGAGCAGAGGTGGCTGACTTCAAACGCCCTAGCATGGAAGAGTTCCTGGCCACATGGGTCCTCTCCCAGCTGGAAGAGAGGATATACGCTGCAAATCTTCCACCTGAGGTTTCACCACCTCTGAAACATCAAGGCATTAGGGTCTAACCAACTAGTGCTACAGAGCATCTGCTGAGGTCCTCGTCTCTTCACAAAGAGCAGTCCAACACTCCTGAAGAGGACAACGGCTGTGGGTATGGCACCTCTCACACATGAGGTGTAGGAAGTCTTGTGGCTGTGCCCATCCATCCTGGTTGGCTTCAGCCATGCTGCAAAATATAAATGGCTGGATTTGCCAGGAAGACATCAAGGAAGACAACAAAAGGCCTTTTTTGGCAAACATTTTCTTCCGCCAGACATAACACTTGGGGCATATACAAGAGGAGGCGGATTCCCCCACAGGACAGGGCAGGGGTACTTGGCATTAAGGGGTACACGGGAGCTCAGGTGCCCCACGTGGCGAGAGCCCTGGTTTGGTTCGTGAGAGCCATATCTTTCACAGAAAGAACAGCATTTCCTGCCACAGTGACTGCCTACAAGAGCAGATGACTGCCAGGATGGGGAGCTGATGGAGAAATGGTTTCTTCTCCTCAAGCCCCAGAAACTCAAAATGGCAGATGCACGTGCACACACAGGGAAGATTTCTCTCAGCCCAGGGGGACAGAGAAGCCCCCAGGGTGCCAGTGTGGTGCAGGCTCCTCGCCCTGTCCAAGCTCACACCAGAAAGTAGTGCAAGCCACAGGGAAACTCATGACACACGGTGGTTAACTGCATGTCCTCGCTGCACAGCATGGCTGCAACTGGGCTCCTTGGCTTAACCATCCAGGGGCTGTGAACTCAACCCGTGGAGCTTCTCCCATCCCCCTTCCTAGAGTCATTACTTTGGTCATATTGAAGTCTTCAGAGACTGGATCCAGCCACTCGTCCCCAGGCGACTGGGGCACAGAGGGGACCCGCCTCGTCAGAGGTTGCAGCATGGACACCAGGGAGGAGCACAACTCTGGTAAGCTGGACTGTACAAGGACCTTCTTTGCTACCAACAAAGACAGAGCTTTCAAGTGTCCTCCTTCCATCCCTCCCTTCAGTTCCTGGGGACAAACTAAATTGCCTTTGTCCTGACCAATAATGTGCTCAATATTCAGTCCCTCCAAGACCTGGAAACACTCCAAAAGGTGAATTGCTCCCTCCTGAGAGAACAGTAGATGGAGGCAAGAAGATGCTGAGACTACAGCCAGTCTTTGAGATGGACGTCTTGATAGCTCAGCTAACCCCTCCGTAGGTGGACCTGGCTTTATCTATTTTAGAAGGAGGAGCTAGCTCAGCACACCTTGGGAAAAGACCTTCTTCACCGTGGCACCGAGTCTGAGGAGGAAAACCAGGCTGTTTTGGAAAACATATACATTTACTTCCAAAGAGATCGTCCCAGGACCAAATGCCCCCTTGGAACTCCTCGCTGTGTGGAAGGCAGGGGAAGCCTACAGTTCTTTCAGTGACCAAAAAAGAAATGACAAAATAGTAACGGCCAAAAAGACAGCAACTGATGGGAACAAAATTAATCTGAGAGGAACATCTGCTATGTACATCAAGAGCAGGGACTCTCTGTCCATTAGGATGAGGTGACACGTTCCCCACCAGTGCTGGAGGAAGCCTCGGACATTCCCGTCCCTGCTGGCTGGGTGCTCCACAGAGCTCAGCCGCTGCGTCAGAGCACAGACACTGAAACAAATGAAACAAGAACAACAAAATCCACTTTGTTCCTTAGGGCTCTTGGTGTGCCTCTGCTTCTCTCTCTCTCTGCGTGTTCCCCTGGGTGCCTCTGCCTGTTTAATCCATGGTTCCTGGGTGGATACTGAGGACTGGTGGCTCTAGGCAGGTGGGAGAGTAGTTGAGGTGAGGCTCTTTGATCCACAGCAAAGGGACCCCGTTCTTGCCCTCAGAGTTCTTGCTAGAGTTCCTGCTCTTGAAACGCACCAGGAGGATGGTGATGATCAAGATGCCAAAGATGGGGAAGGGGTAGAAGAACACGAAGTAGAAGAGGGCGTCATTGGAGCAGATGACAGACTGCAGGCTGGAGCCTGGAAAGAGACACAGGATGGTCACATTTCATGGCTTCTTTAGAAACAAAAATCCCAGACACTCATTAATCTGTGTCAATGGAGGAGGTGGGGCTCTGAGAAAAATACCAATATTACAGAACAGAGCAGCAGAAGAAAGTTGTTGCAGGGCATGTTTTTGCTTTATCCCCACCATGAGTTTCATAAGTGCTAGAGAAGAGTCCTCCCTGGTGCAGATTTTATGATATCTTACAAAGCAGGGAGCCTTGCAAAGCACTGATTCCCTCAGTGGCTGTACACAGAGGCAGCACCCCAGGGTATATCCCTTAAGGGCCCACGAAACTTTCATCACCTCAGTTATCTCTGGGGCTTCTAAACCATCCAATGGCTTCAGCAGTTGCTGGGAGAAAACCTTTGTGCCACAGCCTGCACCTTTGTGCATAGCCAAGCCAAACTCCAGGGTGTTTCCCAAAGGGAAGGGTTAAACCCCAGTGGGGACAATGTCTGTCCCCACTGACTCTAGACACACCAGGTGGTGCTGTGGAGCAGGCAGCCCCAGCACAGAGCTAAGTGCAGTGCTTAATCCAAGAAAGAGCTGGGCTCAACTCATCGACCTGGTTGGAAAAGCACTGGCACCACAGACTTGCCCTGGCGCAGGCGAGACCCAGGCCCATTCACTCCTTGGCCTTTTTATCTTGGTTGAACCAAAGATGCAGGAGATGCCAGGGACATGCCCCCAAGAGGGCCGTCGCCTCTTCTCACCTGCATCCTGCACATGAACAGCAACTGTGCCCGACTCCTCCTCTGCCAGCCGGTACCACACGCCGCTGGGGTCTGTCAGCCATTCCTCCACACGGCACGAGTAGTTCCCCGTGTCGGCTCCGCTGGCCTGCAGCACCGTCAGCCGGAAAAGCACCGCCGAGAGCCTCTGGAAGCGCAGGCGCCCCTCCCAGCGACTGGCCTCAGCGCTGAAGATGGCATCAGGGCCCACGGTCAGCACCGCTTCCCTCTCCTGCTCCTCGTCCTCCTCTGTCTGGCCACCCGCCTCTTTAGCCTGCATGTTGTACCATGTCACTGCGAAATGGGACTCTGGGCTGGAGCGGGACAGGATACTGCAGTCCAGTGGGAAGGACTCCTTCTCCTGCACCGTGAGGTTGGCAGTAGCTGTTTCCACCTGCAATGTGGGATCTGAGATAAGGGGAGACGTGAGTGCTGAGTATCGTCAAAGCCACCCCGCCCCAGTGCAAACTGTCACAACTCTGCTATGTACTGAGCGCAGTCTAAGCAATATCCAAAGGCTTGATGCAGCCTGCCAGGTCCCACAGGTACCTCTGTGGTCAACCCCACAGGTGCAGCATCCTCACCTCATCACACACTGCCTAGTGCAGGGTCAATCAGGAGCTGTCTGCGAGCACTGCAATGCTGCCCTGCCCACACAGACCCTGGCACCAACTAATGGGTGTGCATGTGAGAGGAGAAAGCTGCTGCAGCTTACCCAGACGTGCTACTAGAACATGCCAGGAAACACTGAGTTTGTTGCCTGTGCTGAGGAGCAATGTACTACTCCTCCCCAGCTACTGACGCAAAAAGCATTGCACTCCATGCCTACTTTTTATTTCTTTGAGAGCGCTCAAAGGTCCTGAAAATCAGTATGACAGAAGAGGGGAGGATTTTCTCTAGCAATTTGGGAAGTTATTTAGGTAACATCTCCATGGAGATGTCCCCAGCGCAAACACAGTGGGGACACTTCTAAAAGTCTCATTTTCTTGTTTTTATTTTATTATTTTTGTTCTAGTGCTTGCTGCATGGCTGAAGAGATGTTTTTACCTAACTGAGATAAAGCGGCCAGACCCAAGATGGGTTGATTAAACACTGACTTCAAGAGCAATTAACATTTGGTTTAGTCATCTTGCCAGGGAACACACATATACTCCAGGGATCACAATCAGTCCAGATCTAAGCTTTCATTTAAAGATTAAAAAGCCCTTTCCAATGTAAGAGCTGAGCAGGAAGGGCAAGCTGATAGCCCACTGTAGAGAGCTTTCTCCTTCAGTGAAGATAGCTAGGCAAACCCTCTTTTGTGCAGCCCCTCGGTGTCCCTGCAGGAGGGGGCTGCTGTCCCCCAGCTCTCATCAGCCACAGGGCTTCTCATTATAGCATCTGCCCAACGGGTTTTAAATGGTCCCATAAGGAAAATCTTCAAAGCCAGAACCCTTTAGGCCTTAGGTAACACAAGTGTTTTCAGTTCACAGCTTCCCCAGGAAGACTCCTGAGCAGAAACGGGACTACTGAGGAAAACGGGAGGAAGGGAAGGAAATGGCTTGTCAAAACCAACACAAAGCCTCCCCAGCTCTGCAGGATAAGCAGAAACAGAACTGCTGTCTGAAGGTGCCGAGAGGTTCTTTTGTCCTCTCTTTGCTCACGATTATAGTCCTGAAAAATGAGCATGGAGATCCTTACTAATGAGACATGAGTCACAAGCAAGTTTAGTCATTTTGTTAAGGACTGGCTGCTATGAAAGAAAAACAAACAACAACAAAGCAGTTTTAGAGAAAAAATTGTCTTGAATCATCCCTCTCTTCTTCCCACTTCACATCCTTCCGCAATTCAAGATGAGCCTGAAGGATTTCCCCTGCTGTTCATTCTCCCTCCATCAGGGCTGGCAACTCTCAGCCTGGATGAAGAGCTGCACTTACAACCATGCAGGCACTCAGGATACAGGGATTACATGGGAAGGCCTTATCCTCCGCTCAAGCCATCTAGGCCAGCAAAGTTTTCCAAGCAAACACCTAGCAGAAGAGAGCTGTGCTGTCCTGAGTTCCTCCTCTGCAGTAAACATCTCCTCTGCCACAAATGACCACAAAAACCTTTCCAGAATCTTACCCTTTTGCCAGCTCCACTGCAGAGTCACCTCACTGGAATGGGCAGGCATAAAGCACCACAGCAGAACTTGCAGAGTGGTTGCTTTATATGCTGGAAAATACCCAGCAAATGAGGACCGTAACTGTTATTTAACCTACAGCCTTTAAAACATTTAATCTTGAGTCATATGTCTCAAAACCTAGGGAATCCCTATTTTCCAAAGTAAACTGTCCTTGCAGCTTATCTTTTGTTAGAACACACTACTTCTGTAGCACTTTTTTCTTCATTAGATGCTAGCAAGAACAAGAAGCATCTGGATCCTTGATGCCTGCCTATGTCTGTGCATAGCCAAAATGGTGGCGTTAGGTAGCAGGGTCCATCTGAACCACTATCACTGCCAAGAGGGTAATCAGGAAGCCCTCCAGTACTCTCTTGTCCATATAGAAGCAGGTTCCTCATAGCCAACTCCTGCCCCATCAAGAAGCCCAAATTCTCATCCCAACCGACAGACAAACCCTTGGAGCTGCAAAGCCCACATCTGCTTCTTCACCCACAGAACAAGGAGCAGCAGCTGGACACCAGCAAGGGTACTGATCTCCTCTGCTACTCTCTTTTCATGCCAGGAACCTTGCCCCTGAGGCACATGACTGGGAAGCACAGATAGCTTCCCCCATCTCAGTATCAAAATCTGAGTAAAACTGGAAGCATATCCTACCAAAATCTGCCAAAATTGCTGTGAAAACAATACATTTTCAGATGCAGTGGTGACAAAATCCCAAGCCCATCTAGCTGTTTGCAGGGCTTGCTCTATGCTCCTTCCACAGAAACGAGTGCACTCAAGAAGACATGCAAGAAATTATCAGCATGGCCGGTAGCTCAGTGGTCCTGCCCTCTGCCCGGACCTGCTATCAGTGACAGACAGATGGTGACTTCTGTGTTTGACCCAAGATGGCAGAGCACTGCTCAAAGGTGTTGGCATGAGACTCCTCACCTGGCTGCTTGACAGTGAGAGTGATGAGTCCGGAGAGGTCCTCTGCCCGCTTGTACCAGCGGTCGCTGGGGTCGAGGAGCCACTCCTCCACACGGCAGTCATAGGCTCCGCTGTCCCGCACGGTGGCATTTTGGATGGAGAGAAGGTAGAGACCCGGGGATGGGCTCTCCAGGTGCAGCCGGCTCCGCAGGTTGCCCAGCACCGCCAGGTCCCCGTAGCGCAGGATGCTCTGCCGGCTCAGCCAGGCCACCACCTCCTTCTCCGGGTGGCCTGGCCGCCACACGTACCACTCCACTGAGAGCTGGGACGAGGGGCTGGTCCGGTTGCTGACCACGCACTCCAGGGTCACCCACTGGTTCTCCAGCACCGTGATGTTCTTGTGGGTCTGGTTCACCTGCAGGCGGTTATCTGTGGGAAAAGGCCATGAGAAATGCAAGGTGACTGAGGGCTGCAAAGGGTTCTTTGTCTCCCCACAAGCACTTCTTCCATGGCCATAATCCTGGGGTGTGATGAAAGAAATGAGGAAGGAGAGGAAAAAAAAAATCCATGGGGAAAAAACCCCAAAACCAAACATAAGAAGAGGAAGAGAAAATGGGATTTGTGTTTTTTAGGGTCTTCTGAAAATCTCAGGCTAACCACCAACAATGCAAGGAACTGGAAACCCACAATCTCCCAGTAACACCTGGGGGGTCCTAAGTGCAGACACCTTGTGAAGAGAGGTCACACCTCAGACTTTTCTCACCCTCCTCCTGCTGCAGGGCAGTAGCCTGGTCACACCCCAACCAGTAAGCCCTCCTGTTGTGGGAAAACAGAAATAAACAAGTCAGAGGGTGGGTGGCTCATTACAGGGAACCACCACTGCAAAATGAGAAGTGGCAGGAGGGCAAAGTCAGACATGGTGTTCTGCTGCCTTGGGAATTTCCCTGATTTTCACTCCACAATTTCATTGATACATGGAGGGTGGAGGGTGGGTGACTGCAATCAGCCCTTTTACGTGAAATGATGTGTCACTCCTAACTCCTTCATGACTTCTTTCCACAGGCAGTCTGGACTTCCCTGGTACAGCCTCTGCAGCGACCCACACTGGACTTCCCAGAGAGAGGAAGGTGATGCAAAGGAGGAGACAGATCACAGATCCCTTCCTCCCTAACAACTCCACAGCCGTCTCACAGAAGTGAGGAGCTGGGACTGGCAGTGAGCAGCTCTGTCCGCAGCTTTGTGGGGGCTTGTGGGAGCTAAAAATGCTCCTCCATCAGCCCACCTTTACCAGTGATGTCCATTGTCAAGGAAAACACTAGCAGAGTAGATATCTCCTTTCCTAGCAGCCAGCGCCCCACCTCATTAAACTCGTTACTCATATGTCATGTGCACAGCACAGAGGGAAAAGAGACAAGGCTCTCTGAGCCTGCCAGGATACAGGCACGGAGTAAAATTAAACTGTGTGCAAAGCATAAAATGCTTTCCCAGGCAGGCACACACCAGTTCTCTCTCACTAGGTCGCTAGTCGACACTCTTGCTACACGATGCTCTTGAGGATAAAGAAACCTGGCCCGACACAGCAGCCCTCTAGATCATGGGGATGGCCAACCCTGATGTGGGGACACTCAAATGCATGCCAACCCAGCCTAAACGGAGAAGGGGCTCATCAAAGGGGGAAAACATCCCTCTTTGTGCAGGGATTATGCAGGCATGAGGATGCAAGCAGGGGGTGACAAGGCTGTAGTGGAAAGAAGTGCAGAGCATCCCTGTTGCCCCAGAAAAGCTTGTCAAGCTCATGAGCCCTGCACAACAGCCAGTGCCAAGAGGACCCCATGTGGTACCTGGCTGCTTAACGGTGACCTCTGTCCGCCCCGACACCTCCTCTGCCAGCTTGTACCAGGCGTGGTTGGGGCTGAGCAGCCACTCCTCCACGTGGCAGTAGTAGCTGCCACTGTCTCGGACCTCTGCCCGCTGCACCGTCAGGCTGAAGAGCCCTCCTGACGCTGAGCGCTCGAACTGCAGCCGGCCCCGCAGCCCCTCCTCCTCTGCATAGGTGCCATACTCAAAGGCTGAGCTATGGGTGGTCTTCAGGATGAGCTTGCCATCGGCGTCGGAGGGCTTGTGGACATACCACAGCACAGCAAAGTGTGAGTCAGGGCTGGTCTGGGACTTCACTGAGCAGTTGAGAGGGATGGGACGGTTCTCCACCAGAGTGATGCTCCGCTTTGACTTGCTCACCTGCAGCTTGGTCACTGCAAGGGAAGAACAGGGAAGGATGAGGAGAAGTGGGTCATTAACATGGAAAAGAAACTGAACTGGTCTGGGAAGGACATCAGAGCCCTGCCCCAACTACAGGCATGGAAGCTCTTGCTTGGGTCTTACCTGTACCTTTAAGACAATGTTCTCCTACCAAATCTCTCTTCTTTCACTCCTGGCTTTACCTGTAAACACTCCCACCATGTTCCTAAGCAAGAGGCTGCTTTTTCACAGTTTGCCATTTAAAAGACTCCCTTTCTTAATTCACTGTGATCTAAGGCACCAAATCTAGCAAGAAGACTACACCCATATTCAATGTTTTTTTTTAATGGAGAAATCATACCACTTGCACCTCAGAGCAATAAACTGCTGAACAGAGAAACTGGTCAACAAAGAAAATCATCTCCATGAAGGGTGAATTAAATGAGACTCTACTGCTGTCACATGCCAACCATGCCAGTGACATGTAACCCACAGACATGCAGTAGCTAGGGGACCAAACGTGGGTACAATTAGCAAAGAAGAGCAAGCACCAGACTGGAAGGGATCAGCAGGGAGCAAGCTCCAGCAGCCAGGAAATCCGGCTCCAGGTACGGCACAGACTGCTTCAGGACAAGATACAGGCGTATCACCTACCCTAGCTTCCCAAGAGCAACTGTGGTTCCCACATGGGTAGCTAACCAGTCACACAGTGTCGAGGATGACACGGCAGCGTCACTGGCTCTTGTCACTGCAAGGAGAGCGCCACACTGGTTTTCCCATTGCTCTCTCCCTGCAGGAGCAGATGAAGCCTCCACTGTGTGTGCTCAGGCTGCGCCTGTCACCCAAGCCTTTGACCCAGGGCATTCCAGTCTGCAGGGGAGGACACGAAGCGCCCTCCTGTGACACTTGTGCTTGGCCTGCCTGGGAGCACTGCTGGCTACAGACTGGAGGAGAGGAGCAGCTCCTGGCAAGACACACCACCTCTCCTCCTTCACCTCCCCTCGCATGGCAGCTCCCCTTTGAAAAGGGGCATGCTCTCCTGTTGCAGGGAGAAGGCATTCTGCTGACAACTGGTGACTCTCTTAACCTAGTGAGTGCCCTGGGCACGAGTGGCACAACACAAGTGTGGCACCACAGGCGCAAACAACTGCAGGCTGACAGGGGAGCTGTGCACATCCATACCCTGAAAACCCATCCCACGCATCCTCTGTTTGCAAGGAAGCAATGCTGTCTCCTCTCTCTCACCGACACAGGGCTCCTCACTTTGCATCCTGGCTTTGCTTCCAGCTCCCCTTGGGCCCAGCGTCTCGGATGCCTGTCGGCACAAGCGATGAGTGACAGAGACGAGCGACAGGATGGGCACACGCATACAACTTCAAATGGGAGGGACGAAATCCCGCCACAGTAACAAGTTCTGCTGTAAGACAGCATCTGAGATAGGCATCCTGTTAAATTGATTGCCCGTGGCTTTAATCAGTACGCTAATAAAGACCCAATGGCTGTTTAAGGGGTATGGCACACAGAGAGTGGACAGAGGGAAGAAGGGAAATAGTCCTTTGTTTTTCCACCCTGAAGACTTCAACCTAACGGAGAAATTTAGCATCACCCTGTTATATTTCTGCCATACCCCAGACACGCTCTTTCCCCTTTGTTTCATCCAGGACAGCAGCTTTAGCCACTGCACCCACACTCGTCCCACCTTTTCAGCTCACCACTGGTTAAGAAAGGTTATTTTGAGCATTAATCAATCTTCCAAGTCCCTGGGAGATGAACCAATAAAGGGGAAGGTGATTCTCAGCAGTTTCCTTTCTCTCCCAGCCCCCTTTCCAAACAGTTTATTTTTAATTGGTACCAGATTATTTTCTGCAACCGTTACTAAGGAAACCTCTGTTACTATAGCAACCATGTATGTTAAGTCAGTAGTCCTATATCTATTAAAATGCAGTATATACACATGCTGTGTGTGGTGGGGTTGCTCAATATCAACACACACAGAGACAAAGCCAGGGTATGCACAGAGCAGCTGAGACGGAAGCGTCCCTCCCAGTGCTCTTCCAAAATCATGGCAACTCCAGGAGATGAAAACGAGGAGTATGGGCATAGACCAATTTTAAGCCTGGTGTTTGGGGTGACAGACCTGCACCTCACACATGACAGATGTATTTCACTGATGCAGTGAAAGCTTGCTCCCGTACCATAATCATGGTAATTCTTGCTGTGCATGGATCCCTGAGATCATCCTTGAGCTCTTGGATGGCCTCCGTGCAGCTCTCCCTGCTTCCATTTGACAATTGGGAAGATGTCTTCTATTGTGGGGGAAGAAATCTTATTGTTGGGTGATGGGGAAGAAATCTTATTAACTATGGCAAAAATGAGATCTTAAATCCCCCAGCTCTCCAAGCCCTCCTTGGCAGCCACTGCAGCCAGCATCCAGGAATTCACGTACTCATGAACAGAGACCCCTCAAATCTTGATGAGATGATTGCTTCTCCTGTTTGCTGAGCAGCAGGCCCTGGCAGGGAATTACAGGTCTTCCCTTTGCTAGACTGCACAAACTGTGTGTGGAGTTTCACCTAGATTAGAGGTATCTGTGATAGGTAATGACACCCCTGCCAATGCACTTCTCATCTAACATGACTTACTTTCCTAATGAAGGCACATCACAGAAGATGCAAGCGCAGGTTTTGCTTCCCTCCCACAGAATTAGAGGACATTCTCAGTCTTTTCCAATCTGTGAACACCAAATGCTTTCCTCCCCAGGCATTGGCTCCTCATGGTAAATGCATACCTACCTCTTCTTCATTACCTTTTGCAGATCCTATAGAAATAATTCACAGCTTTTACAGAGCACAGGCTGAGAACTGCTGAGTCAGAAGCACTGTGGCACACAGGTTACCTTGGGGCAGCTTCACCTTTGGGCTGCAGCCGGGTTTTCAGGCTCATGCAGGGGAGAGATCCTCTGCCACAGTCTGGTTAAGACACAGGAAGCTTTCTGGGGCAGCTTGTGCTTCTGCCTTCACACAGGGATGATCATCAGCCATCATTCACAGATATGCAAACTAATCCAAAATGCTCATTTTGCATTTGGGGAAAATGATTTAAAAAGGAGAGGGGAGAAATAATCCTGAAGTTGGTGGTCCAAGGTGATGGTGAGAGTAATGGTACAATACAACACTCTTTCCAACCTGGTAGTAAGTCTACTCTAGCACAGGGTGGGTCTCTCTGTGCCCCATGCAACTTGCCAGGTCATGTTTAAAGATGCCTGCCATGACATGGAAATGATTGTAGCTGCTGGTGGATGACTGAGGTTGCAAGACCCCAGGCACTGAGCCAGCCAAACCTTGCCCTCCTGACACAGGGAAACTCCCTTTCCTGGCTTTGGGATTTGCCTGGGCAGAGAGCCAGGAAAGGGCTTGGCCTTCAAATGCTGAACTGATGTGTTCTGCCCCAGGGGCTGGGGCTCCGGTGTGCCCGGGCAGGGCTGCTCCAGCCCTCTGTCAGGAAGCGGAGGTGGTGGGCACGATGATGTGAACAGGCATGGCTATGTGGCACTTTCTGCTCCACTGTCAGGAGACTGATGGTCTCTTAACAGCCTCCTGAACATCTGCTTAGTGAGGGAAACAGGTGTATGTATCTAGGTGAAGTGATCATGCACATCATCTGCAAACCATAATCCTGCTGCCACGACATCTCCTGGCTCTCTGGAGGGTGCCAGTAAAGATGATCTCATACCCTGATGTACTGTAATTGGCCCTATGTATGCTATTAAGGCTTTCAATTTACACTGGCAACAAGTCATGATAACAATCCTCATATTTTTTCTCTTTCTTTAAGCTACCCTGGTCTAGCAGCCCCTGTGAAGCAGTGCAGGCTCTGTGAAGAACAAGTACAGGCACTGAACTCTTCAGCGGTGCCTGGGAAGGGTCCCTGCAGGCAGCACAGGACAGAAGACATCAGAAGACATGCACGGTCTCAAGGTATCTGTGGCAGTCCCTGGTCTTCAAAGCTTGCATCTCTGGGCTGGGGGCCAGGTCAGACACCACCTTACAACCACAGCAGGCTACTGCATGGCTAGGTGCTCTACAAGCTGGTATATACGGCAGGAGTTTTCCATGCACCATCAAGCAGGCAATCAGTCTCCTCAAGTTGGGCATGTGGTAAGCACAGTTATACAAATAATTGGGGGAAGGGAAGAGTCATCAGAGGCAGTGATGTGATTCACAGCTTTTCTGCTGACTCACTGCATTGGTGAAGCCACCTGGCTCCCTGCCCTCTGTTTCCTAATTATCAAGCAGGGGTTACAACACTAACCTTTACCAAAGCAGTTTGTGATCTGTACCTTAAAGTTCTGTGATGAAAAGATGCTGTATCTCAGACTCCCTACATCATCTTCCCTTGTAGACAGCAAGAAAATACAACAGCGGGAATTTACTTCCCACCTGGGAGTCACTGTTACCAAGTCCTGGGAATGACAATGTCTAATTGCAGCTGAAGATGCCTTCCCCCCAGACAGCCCCATAGAAAACCCTGCAGCTCACAGAGCCCCTGGGGAGCCCCCTCACCACAGCGGGGAGGTGGTGTCCCACTTTGCAGGCTGATGCCCTCTGGGAAAGCTCCTCCAGAAGATTCTCTTGCCTGGAGAGAACTGATGAAGTGTTGCAAAAAGTTTTCCTGGGGAATGTCCTACTTTTAAAAGCCTCCGCTGGGATTTTCACTGAGGTGTATGATGCGGGGGTGTAAGCAGAAACAAGGCCAACTCAACCTGAACCCAGCCCCAGTTTAACACCAGACATGGGGTTTATCAGGCTGGTCAGGAGTAACTCATTTCCAGGAGCAGAGGCCCAAGGTTCCTGCAAGAAACCTCTATCTCTGCAGTATCCTGAAGGGCACTGACTGAGCTTTTGGCACAAACTCACCTGACTCCTCAGCCTGCAGTCATAACCCAGAGATGCCTCATCATTTTCCTTGCTAGGGCCCGAAAAGGACTTAGTGCCCAAATTCCTCTTGGGTGATGTTCACCTGGGATTCAAGAGACCTGTGTGTAGGTCACTGCCCTGCAACAGGCTTAGACATGCACTAACACTCTGCCAGCCCTTCTCCTTTCCACAAAGCAGGGCTGAAGAGCCTCCTCCACCTCCACACGTTGCAAGGACACCCATGTTAATGACCATGGAGAAATGGGGCAATGGGAATCAAGCAAGTACACACTAGCCTTCTGACTCAGTGTGGCAAGGGGTGGGTGATTCAGGTTACTAGGTTAGCTGAAAGCAAACCATGTTCAAAAGAGAAAGATGTATGAGCCCTTTCAGAAAAGAGGCACCAGAGGAATGGCATTCATAGAAGGGAAGACGAGATGCTCCTAGGAGGACTTTGCTTATCTGGCATAGAAATCACTGCAAAGTAAAGACAGAGTCTTCCAAGGGCTGGGGCAGCCTCTCCCGAGATGGCAGGAACACAGCAGCGCAGCTCCCGACTCCTGCTATTCTCTTTTTAACAGAATGCAATTCCTCCTGAAACTGGATTAGCAAGGCTGCAAACTGCATTAGCCAACATGGGAGGCTGCTGGTGCAACAGGAGCAGGGGAAAGGGAAATAGCATTAGACTTTGCCTGCCATTATTACTGCCATTATTAACTTGTCACTTTACTGTAGTGTTCCTATAACAATGAATTATTGCCTGCAAACAGGCTGACATGATTGAATTACTGAGAGAGCAGCTCCATGGGAAGCAGAGAGAGTGTTAACCCTTTCCTCAGGAAGGTTCAGCTGCTGCCCCCTCCCAAGCAGGCAGAGAGCCTTTGAACACTAACCTATCACCTTCAGGAATGCCGGTTTCGGAGCAATGCCAAGAGTTTCTACAGCCTCCAAACTGCTCATGTCTATGTTGCAAATATGCTGCTCTAGATTGGACATGCAAAAGAAAAAAAGCAAAATATATGTCTGTCTGCAGCAGCAACAGAGATCCACAGCTGGAGCTCTCCCACCTCTTGCAGGTCTTCCTGCAATCACTCTAGCCTACTAATTTTGTACAGCTAAATCCTCACTTCTCCATGCTCCTCCTTTCTGATACAGAGGGCTGTGCCAGGGCAGAGACCCTGTGCAGAGTGCGAAGGAGCTGGCATGCCTTCATCCACCCTTACCATGCCCCTTGGCATCACCGCGGGAGCCACTGAAATACTACTTCACTTCCCTGGGATTTGAGAAGCTTTAGCCTTTCTGCAAGTACTGCTCACGCTTTGCTAAACATCAGCTACATGACACTTCTCCCCAAATTTACTGTTCTTTGTATGATGCTGCAAATAGTGTTTCTTCCAGCACGGACTGGTGCATGCTCCCAGCCCCAGCAGCAAGCCTAAGAGCTGGTGTGACTCACCTCCTCTCAGGGACAGAAAGAGGACAGGAATAAACCAAGTGACCTGCATTTCAGCAAGTTGCTGCAAGGTCCATAGCCCATCAGACACAGGCGTTCCCCATCCTCACAGCCTGCTGCTGCAGCAAGATGCATTCAGCACTTAAATATCGGTGCACATCCATGGTGACCATCACCTATACCAACAGCCCCAGCCCTGAATTCAGGCCCAAGCACTGGCTCGTGCCCTGAAGCTCACTGTGCTACTGTAGCTTGGTGAAGTGCAGCATGATGTACTCAAAATGCTACCACAGGGTGCTGTGGCAAAACAGAACAGGCATCTCCCCTCAAACCCTGCAGTGGACCTGCCTCCTCTGCTGTACCCTTGTTGGCTCCAGCCTTGTAGACGGTGAGCACCACATCATTCAAACCTACTGACAAACAGCCTAGTGCTCCCCCCACTCCCAAAAGCAGCACAGTCAAGACGGCTGACCTAACAAACACATAGGTAGCAGGTCAAGTCCATCGCTGCATGCCTCATGCTGTGGTGTGAAGACTGCATGCAGGCAGTGACAAGGACATCTGCTCAGCCACGGGATTACCAGCCATGCCATGCTGGAGTCTCCAGAGCAGCTAACAAACTACACGCAACCAAGTGTGGCCTTGGGGAGGCATGCATATGTGACCCAGAAAGTCTATGCTAAGCCCAGAAGCCATACATCTTGAGCATATATGGAAAACGCCATGTGTGTAGCTTCAGGGATGGAGAAAGCTGGAAAGTCCACAGCCTCCGAGGTCTTGTCATGGATAAGCCTTAGATCTCCATCTGTGATGTGCCGCTAGCCTGGGAAAAGCAAGAACTTCCCCAAGAAAGAGAAACCACGTCTCTCTAAAGAACAGCAAGAAACAAATCTACCCCAAAGCAAAATGCCCCACAAAACTAAAACCAGAAACCTTCCTGCCAATAAAATGAATGAAAAAGTTCTGCAGGAGAGAGAGGAGGGGATGGAGGAATATAAGATTTCCAGCATGAGTTGTGCCTGCTGTCAGAAAACAATACACAGCTCACTGATCACTTGTAAATTAAAATATGGGGATAGGATCACTGGAAGATAAATTCAGTACCAAGCCAGAGCCAATGAGGATGAAGAAAGCAAGCAAAGTAACATACTGAGATATTTAATCAAGTCTTCATCAGAAAGATTTCAAACAAAGGAACGTTCCGTCAATTACGGAGAAAAAAAAAGTAATTATATGTACCTGAAGAGCAAGCTCTCACACACACCGCAGCACCACACACAAACTCCCATGCTGTTCTGGAGGCTGGCCATCAATGGCTCAACCTCCTAGCAGGCTGCCAGAAATGTATTTGAGAAGTTTGCGTAGGTGCACGCTGAGAGTACAACTGCACCCTGTAGCGCATGGCTGACTTCTGCATGTACCGTATTTGATTTGAGAGCTTCCTGCAGCTACTGCTGAAAAGCTGGCTGCAAGGCAGAGAGAGATATGATGCTGAGGGTGATAGCAAATGCCATTTTCTTGCCATCCAGAGAGCAAGCTCTCCAGACAGCCCTCAGGCAGGATCATGAGGTGTTTTGAACACTGCCCGTACCAGCCCTGATAAGCCCAGGTTGTCAGTGCTGCTCTCTGTGCAAAGATGAAGTCTCCTGAGAAGGACACAACTGCATCCACCCAAAGCACTCTACTCACCTTTAACTATCCCCTTCCACCATGTTAATTTTCTGTAGGTTTAGTAAACTGAGCTGGTGCACAGTGGCATCAATGCTGGCACAAGGAATGGGTCAGGACCATGCAGCCAGCAGCATGCGTCAGGGATAAAGATCAATTTCTTCTGTGAAACCAAGCGCTAGATCAGCTCTACCTGCACTCAAAATGCTCATGATGCTACTGCCTCCATAATCAGTGAATTCAACTCCTGCGTGGAAGACCAACCAAGTGAAATGAGCCATCTATTGTTGCTTAAGAAATATGTCTTGAACTTCTTCAGGACCAAGAAAGTATTACAGCAGGATGGGCTACAGATTCATCACCGTGCACTCCCTGCTTCCCTGTTATATGGACAGGGAAAATGTAGAAGTTTTCTTTCACAGCATCCCAAATTCCCATTTAAGCAAGTAAGATGGCCCTGGGAGCCAACTTCTATTACATATGTTAAAATAAAAAGACCCTGAACCATAGGTTCAGCATGTTTGGAGCCTGCCATCTTGCTCTAAGGAAGCAGATCTCAGGTTAGGTGAACCCACGAATTTAGTTTTTCACCAATGTCAATACAGGTAGAAACCCCACAATACTCAGCGCTTTATGAATCCTATGTTCTGGAAAAACATTCAGATAAAAATTGCCCTTGTTTATTCTGCTGACACAGAGTTATTAATCTCACAAGATAAAATCACCATGAGAAGAAATGGCTGGATTCATTTTACTGAAATTGCTCCCTTTAAGTTGGCATTGCTGCACTACCTGGTTATGCAGGTCACTGCTGCGTTGAAAAGCAAAGCCATTGTGTCCCACCCCCAGACCATCAGTCAAACCAATGCTCACAAAGGCAAGAGGCAGGGGGCTTAGAGTAATTTGGGCTGGGCCATCTCTCCACGTGGCTTTTCAGCACTGTTCTCAAAACAGGACATAACCTGGCTGTGCGAAGGATTTACACAGAATAGTTTCTCATCCCAGGAGAAGCATCCAAAGTGATATGGAAGCATAAGGTTCCAGGCGTAAGGACAGACAGCCGAAGCTGCTGCTCCGGCATTTTGGGAAGGATACCTGTCTGGGTATCACTCTAACTGGAGGGTTGAGGATGCAGCAAGAGAAAAATCATGCTGCTGCAGCACTGAGCCTGCTGACCCCGAGGCCTCTCACCCTGCAGATACCAGCATGACAGCCAAGGGGCTGGGGCTCCATACACGGGCTGGGGAAGGAGAACGGTGGTCAGTGTCTGGCTGGAAACCCACTCATCACCAGTGCTTCCTCTCCCCCAAGGGCTGCCCCTGCTGACTCTGCTTTTGAAGTCTTCAAGGACATCAGGGATGCACAAAGCTTTAGAGCTGGACAACGTCTAAGTACTGCTCACTGCGGAGTATTTTAATCCAAGGAGAGCAAAAAGCAAATCAATGAGAAGCTAAAGTGTGTGTTGAAAAGATGTTCAAGATGACATCAAAGAAGTTGGATGTGCACAGACTGCAAACAGGCTGACACCGTGGCTCTGTGTATGCATGCCGCAAATGGGAGTTGAAAACCACTCAGGAGATATTAAGGAGAGAAGCAGAGCATGCTTTGAAACTGAAGTGAAAAAATGGCTCCTAAAAAAGCAAGCGTGAAGGGAGTTAATTTGAACAGAGCAGCATATCCTGAATACAGCCCAGGTGTCCTGGCACTGTCAGTCTTGTCAGGGGACTGAAAAGCAAGACTGCCTGCAGTATAGAATCATAAAATAGAGTTAGAAAGGACCTTAAGATCATCCAGTTCCAACTCCCCTGCCATGGGCAGGGGCACCATACACTAGACCATGCTGCCCAAGGCTCTGTCCAACCTGGCCTTGAACACTACCAGGGATGGAGCATTCACAACTTCCTTGGGAAACCTGTGCCCGTGCCTCATGACCCTCACAGAGAAGAACTTCTTCCTTATATCTAACCTGAACTTTCTCTGTTTAAGTTTGAGCCCCTTACTCCTTGTCCTACCACTACAGTCCCTAATGAAGAGTCCCTCTCCAGCATCCTTGTAGGACCCTGTCAGATACTGGAAGGCTGCTATGAGGTCTCCATGCAACTTCTCTTCTCCAGGCTGAACAGCCCCAACTTTCTCAGCCTATCTTCATATGGGAGGTGCTCCAGTCCCCTGATCAT
>JANHGB010053648.1:0-15698 GCA_026283785.1 Coracopsis vasa
TTTCTGAAGTCTTGTTTGCTTAATATCCTCCAATTTATTCAGATGCCTTCTCTAGTCAATTTTGCATGCTTCTCTTTCCTGTGGGGCAGCCTCCTGCTCGCTGCCGGCCTTACCCTCGACCCAGCACCGCAAAGCTGCAACTGCACGGAGCCCATGGACTTCCAGGCGTTCCGGGAAGCTCCACTCACCGAGAGCTGCTGCCTCAACTTCACCAGCTCCAACATCACCCACCTGGACTGGGGAGCACTGGTAGGGGTGCAGGGGCTGCGGGAGCTCTACCTCTCGCACTGCAGCATCATGGATATCAGCAATGCACAAGGAGTACCCCCTGCCTTGGAGATCTTGCACTTAAGTCACAACCTGCTGGAAAGACTCCCTGGAAGCTTTCTAGAAGATGCCCCTAATTTGAGGGTCCTTTATCTGGACAGCAACCAGCTCCAGGAGCTGCCCAGATCCTTCCTGAAAGCATCCACCCAGGTCCAGGAGGTCTACCTGGGCTTCAATGCCCTGACCTTCCTTCCCACCAGCCTCCTGAAGCCGTCTCTGCTCCATCTCCAGCTCTCCAACAATAGCTGGGACTGCAGCTGCGCTTTGCTCAGCACCCTGGAGGGTTGGCCCAGCCTGGCCACTGAGGTTATCTGCCACACACCGGAGCGCTACCATGGTGTGGACCTCCAGAGCATCCCCCGGGATGAGCTGTGCCGCTCGCTCAGCCTCACCGCCCTCTTCATCTGCCTGCCCCTTCTCCTCATCCTCGCCGTCGTCACCTGGTGCTTCTGCAGGAGGAAGAGAAAGACCAACTACAGCTTTCAGAGCAGGTCCCAGAGCCACCTGGCCACAGCAGAGAGGGGCAGCGCACCAGTGCCTGCAGAGCCCCACCACTATGTCCCCTACGATCTGCCTGCTGCCCCCTCCGAGACTGAGAAGAAGGTGCTGCTGGGGAGCCAAGTCATGCTCCAGCCCTCTGTGGACCCACTGGACAGCAGCAGGGACCTCTATGAGGAGGTGGAGATCCGAGTGGGATCCCCCAGCAGGTCCCAGGTGCCAATCTATGAAGGCCAGTGGGATACTCCATCCCCAAGGGCAGAGGAGCTGGGGGGCAGCGAGCCAGAGGTGGACACCGTCAGCGTGAGTGAGGTCCTGAAGGACTCTGCTGACCGGGAGAAGATCTACATGAGTCAGTCAACCAACTATTACAACCTGGTACCCGGCATCGAGCTGGAGGACTCGGACAACGTGGAGTATGAGAACATTGACCTGCACTGATGGTGGGACTCGGGCTGTGTGTGGGACACAGCAGGATGGAAGAGGACAGGCAGTGGTGAAAGCCAGCAGAGCAGAAGAGCCACGAGCTGTCCTGCCATGGCTTACAGTGGCTGCTTGCAAAGCTGCACTCCAAATCCCCATCCCTTCCCCTGTGCTACCATGTGCACCCCTTGCTTGCCATGTGCTACAGCTCAGCAAGGGGTGTGAGGACACAGCGCAGGCTGGTGGTGTTTGGGGATGCACGGGCTGGCAGTGCCCAAGGAAGGACATGGGGAGGAGGCTGGTTCTGGGGACAAGGTGACAATACTGTGTGTGCCAGACCCACTGGCGGGGGCCTCCATCCTCTCTTGCTGGAGCCAAATGGGATCTGGCATGGACTTACTGCTCCCCAGCCTGCAGAGAACAGGGTCCGGGGACACGAAATGGGGCTGGCTGTGCCTACATCGTCTGTGGGGAGTGTCATGCATGGTTGGGTGCCCTGGCATGGCAGAAAGACCCTGGGGTTGCCCTGCCTGCTGCACACCCCACATCCTGCTGTGTCTCATGGGGGCTAGAAACAGCTGGTGCATGTGTGCTGCTGCATGCATTGATGTGCAGGGACGCGTGTGTGCAGGGACTGTGCACAGTTAGCTGTGAGCGGATGCACGTGCACACAGGGAGGCACTGGAGGGGGCCCCTTGCAGCATCCCCTGCTCGATGTGCTCCCAAGCCCTGTAGGATCCAGCTCTCAATAAGAAATAAATCATTTTACTCCTGGCAGTGCGGCTCCATCCCTGTGTCTGTGTGATTTGGGGTGGTGGGGAGCCGTCTGATGGGGGGAAGCACAGGTATGGGAGGCTTTGCTCCCACACCATCTACCCTCCCATGCCCTGTGTGATGCTCCAGTGTGGGTCTCATAGAGATGCCCCGGGGCCACTTTGCCAACGTGGTGGAGCAGAGCTGGACGCTGGCTGAGGGCGAGCAGAGCCTCTGCCTTGCACCGTGATTTACAGCCAGCTGGGGAAGGTGTCAGCCTGCTGTAAACGCTGCAGTTCCTGGTCAGGGCAGGGTCTTGTGGGGCTCCTGGGAACGGGGCAAAGGGTTGGGATGCTGTAAATCACCCCCCTGCACAGGCACTCCCCAGCAAGTCACCCCTGGGTGCTCCAGCCCTTCCCTGGGGATGGGGGGGATGCAGGTGCCCTTGAGCCCCGTCCCTCCTGCCCAGGGGTACGTTTCCCAGGCTGGAAGCCCCAGCAGCCACCCAGCACCGCACTGGAGCAAGCCTGGGCCAGGGGCGGGCGCTGTGCCCGGGCAGGAAGGGAGGGAGCCGGGCAGGGCAGGACGCGGCGCTCCGGTCGGCAAAGGAAGCGGCGCTTCCTGCAGCGCACAGCGCGGCCTCCAGCAGCCCATGGTGGGACGAGCCACAGGCGCGGGCAGTGCTCAGCACCAGTGTGGGCTGGGGATGAGGATGCGATGGTTTCCCTGCGTGTCTCACTGTCACTTATGGATGTTTACTGATGGTTTATATCCCGCTGGAATTTTTCCCTTCCCACCCCTTCCTCAGCCCTGTGAAAGTGGCCTGGTGCCAGCCTTTAATATCCCTCCATCACCTCCTGTCACGTACTGCAGCCAGAGCATCCCGGTGTGCCCTGGCTTGTGCCATTCCCAAGGGACTTGGACGGACAAGGAGATTCCTCAGTGCCATGCAGGACAGGCAGGACCCAGCCAGCCCTCCCCAGGGGCTGCAGCCCGGCCCATGGCCACAGGTGCTGCCTGTAGCTGGCAGTGAGGATTTGGGCAGTGATGGGCACATTCTTCACCCATGCTCCAGAAACATCCCACAGTCCTCCCTGGATGCTGGCTCTGCCTGCACATCCCGGTGTCCCATTCCCAGGGCAATGCAACCCTCAGTCCTTTCCTCTCGACATGGAGCCTAAATTCAGCTGCCATGGCTGCAAAGGAGAATGACCCAAACCACCCCACTGAGTCCTGCCCAACCCTGTCTCTGATGCCCCCAGCTCCTGCTGCAATCTCCAGCCATGGCCGGTGCCAGGGAGGTGTGACTGATGTGGAGTTCCCTGTTCCCTGCCTTTGACAACCCCAATCCATCATAGAGAGGGCTCGGCTGTGTGGGCCCATGCTGGGGTATTTAGGGGAAGAGGCACCAGCAGTGGGTGCAGGCAGGTGTGGGAAGGGCAGGGTTGCTGTATGGGCGATCCTGCTGATGGGCCATAGAGCTTCGGGTGGGAACAAGTGCATGTGCCCAGGCCCTGCAGCCTGGACAGTGTTGGGAGCCCCAGTTCTCTTCAGTTTAGGCAGCAGCCTGAGGGAAGGTGTGAGGTGCGAGGCTGAGCAGCAATGACCGTCTCCTACACACTGAAAGTTGCCAACTCCCGCTTTGGAGGTTTCTCCAAGCTGCTCTTCCGCTGGAAGGGCAGCATCTACAAGCTGCTGTACAAGGAGTTCATCGTCTTCGTGGTGCTGTACGCCATGCTCAGCATCATCTACCGGTGAGCAGGCTCGGGATGTCACTGCTGGTTGTGTCCTTCCATGCTGATCCATGCTGGGGTGTGCAGAGATGCCCCATTGGTCATGGACTGCGGTCCCTGCAGGGAGGGGAAAAGCCCAAGGGATGTCCCCAGGGAGAATGGGATTGGGCAGGGGAGGGCAAGGAGGATGGGAATCAGGCAATGACTTCTCATGGAGGTCCAAGGCGGCGCCCCAGCTCCACCACTTGCCCCTGACCCTGCTGCATGTCTCTGACCCTGCTCCATGTCCCCGACCCACTGTAATTCTGTTGCAGGCAGCTGCTGACCGAGGAGCAGAAGCGCCTCTATACCAAAGTGGCTCAATATTGCAATCGCTCCACGGACCTCATCCCCATGTCATTTGTCCTAGGTATGAGTCCCTCTCCTGAACACAGGAGTTGGGCTCCCCTGCTCCCCCTCCGGTGCTGGTGGCTTAAGGCACATCCTAACCCTACACCAAAACATCCCTTGGACACCATCGGTTGTGGATGTTGGACCCTGGCACCCCAGGGATGGCACTTGGCTTCCAGACCCACCAACCACAGCTTGCTGGCCCAGAGGTGCCAGTGGAAGGCTGTGATTTCCCCTGGCATGCCCTGCACTCTCCTCCCCCTGCCCAGGAAAGGGGAACCTTATCTACAACACATAGAATCATAGAATGGTTTGGATTGGAAAGGACCTTAAGATCATCCAGTTCCAATCCCCCTGACATGGGCAGGGACACCTCACATTAAACCATGTTACCCAAGGCTCTGTCCAAGCTGGCCTTGAACACTACCCTGGCCTTAAACGCATGCCCTGAGCCACCCACACCCAGGATAAGGAAGAGCCAGGGACATCCCCACCTCCATCCATGGGAAGGGCAGCCCAGTGGGAAGCATGACGTGCGCTTTATCTCCTGGTCACAGATAAATCTGTCACTCCTGGAAACGTGGCAGCTCTCCTGACATGGGCTCATCCTCACCTCATCCCATTGCCCGGCCACTCTGAGCCCCACGTGCTGTCTGTCGGTGCAGGTTTTTATGTGACCCTGATCGTGAACCGGTGGTGGGCCCAGTACACCAGCATCCCCCTGCCCGACCAGCTCATGTGCGTCATCTCCAGCAACGTCCATGGCAAGGACGAGAGGGGCCGGATCCTGCGGCGCACCCTCATCCGCTACGCCAACCTGTCGGCAGTGCTCATCCTGCGCTCCGTCAGCACCAGGGTGCTCAAGCGCTTCCCCACCATGGACCATGTAGTGGAAGCGGGTGAGGACATAAACCCTGCGGATAATGGTTTGTAATGTGGGGTGAGGGTTGGGGTCCACAGACGTGTCCCTGTCACCAGGAGGGTGTGCTGGGGATCCTTACAAGCATCCCTGTCCTAAAGAGTGCCACACACAGGGTGGCATCCTTGCATGGATACTCAATGCCAAAGAGCCCCATGTCGCCTCTGCTCAGAGCCTGTCTCCTGGTGCTTTAGTTTCACCTGGAAAAGCCTGTGATCCTGCTGGGGACAGTCCCCAAAAGCTCTCTCCCCCATTGACGTGGGAGCCTCTTCTCTGCCACAGGTTTCATGACACAGGATGAGCGCAAGAAGTTCGAGAGCCTCCACTCCGACTTCAACAAGTACTGGGTGCCCTGTGTATGGTTCACCAATCTGGCTGCCCAGGCCAGGCGGGATGGCCGCATCCATGATGACGTGGCCCTCCGCCTGCTCATGGATGTGAGTTGGCACCAGGGATGTGGGAAGGACCAGGTTCTGTGGAGGGCTCACACAAAGCCCCGGTCACCCGTCCTTGTCCTCTCTGCCCAGGAGCTGAATCTCTACAGGGCCAAGTGCAGCATGTTGTTCCATTACGACTGGATCAGCATCCCCCTGGTGTACACACAGGTGGGTATCCATGCACCCCATGGGCACCAGGAGCTCAGATCTCAGGTCCTTCCACCCCACAATGGCAGAGGAGCCCCACAGCCTCCTCCCTCCACTCTGATGGGGAGCACTTTACTACCCTATTGAATTGGGTGGCACAGCCAGTGGCTCACAGCCCTGAGGGATGTGCAGGAGCCCAGGTTTAGCCTTAAGCCCATGAGAGCATCAGTGACCGGCTGAGCTCTCATATCCTCACTTCTCCCGTGCCAAGTATCCTGCTGGCTGCCACCCTCACCATGGCTGATCCTTGCTCCCTGCAGGTGGTCACCATTGCTGTCTACTCCTTCTTTGCCTTCTGCCTCATCGGGCGGCAGTTCTTGGAGCCACTAGAGCCAGGGCAGGAGGGGGACCTGGACATGTATGTCCCCCTCTCCACCCTCCTCCAGTTCTTCTTCTATGCTGGTTGGCTGAAGGTGAGACATGGATAGACTTTGCTTTAAGGGTTGAGGGGGCCCTGTCACTGCTGGCTACCCCTGCGGACACATCCTTTGCCCCAGCCATCACACTGGGGCACCATGGAGCTCCAGATCTGCACATTTCATGTGCCCCATGGGTGGGCCAAGGGATGGAGAGCACCATGGGAAGGTGTCCCTGTCCTTGCTGCCCTGGCCCCCTTCCTCTGCAGGTTGCAGAGCAGATCATTAACCCCTTTGGAGAAGACGATGATGACTTTGAGACCAACAAGCTGATAGACAGGAACCTGCAGGTGGGTCCTGCCCCAGCTTATGCTGTGTGTGGCTGTTGAAATCAGGGCAAAAGGAGCTCCCTGACCACAGGGACAGCTTCTGGCCACACAAGTCCTTGTCCAAAGTAGATCCCCATGCAAGGAAGCAGGACTGCACCTTGTCCTTCCATCCCTGTCCCTCTGTGTATCTGCTCCCCATGGCTGAATCAGCACCCCCAAAGGACATTCAGCAGCCTGGCACTGCTGCTCAGCCCCTCACTTCTGAAAACAGCATTCAGAGGAGCAAAACCCCAAACGCAGCCAAGAGATAGGCCCGGAGGCCCTCTTACCCCTTGCAGAGCCCAGCCTTACCCATGCCAGGTTGGCATCAGGAGCAGCATCTGCATCCCTCATGTCCTGTCAAAGCCACCTCTGTCCCATGCCTTTGCTGTGCCCAGGTATCCCTGCTCTCAGTGGATGAGATGTACCAGAACCTGCCCCCGGCCGTGAAGGACAAATACTGGAATGAATCCACAGCTCAGCCCCCATACACCACAGCCACAGCCGCTGAGACCTTGAAGCCCTCCTTCCTGGGCTCCACCTTTGACATGCGGTGAGTGAACGGGGATGGAGAAGAAGAAGGGTGAGTGCTTCAGTGTGGCAGCAGCACAAACAGGTTGTCCACCCCCAGAGCCCTATTATAGTGATCAAACAGCAAATCCCCTCTGGGAGCGCATTGCCCAGCCCCTGCAGGATGCATTGGGTGATGGATGCGCTGCTGGGGCAGGGATGTGGCCTCCTGGGGCTGCTCCCTGCACTGGGATGGAGGCAGCAAGTGATGCTGCGGAGGATGGCAGCCTGTCCCCATCATCCCGCAGCATGTGTGAGGACACGGAGCAGAGCCAGCCCATGGAGGCCTCGCCGGCAATGCCGCGCATACAGACACCTCTGCTCAGCCGCTTCTTCACTGCTGCATCCCCCGCCATCAGCATCAAACACTTGGGCAGGGGCCCCCGAGGTCACCCCCACCTGCAGTGGCCCTGGGCAGATGGTGGCTTCCCCTCCCCGCATCCCAGCCGTGCCGAGGACCCCGAGGCTGTGACCTGCATCGAGGAGGAGATGGAGGATGAGAGCCGGGTCAGTGAGCCCACCATGGCTGGTGGTCACCCGGAGGGGAACAGGCCACTGGAAGACTCTGAAATACAGAGGAAGGAGCTGCCACTGGTCCAGGTAAAGGCACCGTCCAGCAATAGCATTGGGGCTGATCAACAAGAGGCCTGGGAGCACCAAGGCTGCTCCAAAAGCATCCCTTTTCCTGAGGCAGAATAGCTGCCCCCAACCCAAGGTACTCCTCAGACACCCCCTTCAGGTTCCCTGTCCAGAAGCAGGACATTGCTACCCACTCCTGAGCCAAAATGTGTCCCCAGGTTGATGGGAAATTCCTGGTGGGTTTGGGATAACAGCCTTCAACACTCACTGTTAGCCCCAAAACTGCAGGATTCAGCCCATCTGGGTGATGATGCTCCCAGCTTGCTGGCCAGGCTCACCCCCTGCTCCCATGGCAGGGGATGGGATGAGGGCAATTAGTCCTGCAGAAAACCAACACCGTGATGGATATGTCCCCTTAATACTAATAAAGTTATTGCCAGCCTCAGCTTTGTGCTTCTTCCTTGTTGGTACAAGTCACCCCCAGCAGTGGGACAGCAGGGACACCACATTTATCCACAAAGTGGGTGAATTGGATTTGATTGATTTTATTTTTGTATTTAATGTGCATATATTTATGCACATTCTTCTGGGGCAAAAAGGGCACAGCCCCAAGGACTGACAGCAGCGATGGTTGTGGGGTATAAGACCAAGTGGCACTGTCAGAAAAACCCCAGATTGATGCCTTCAGCCCCTGTAGAAGGATTCCTGCACTCAGAAACGTGTTTCTCCTAAGAATATCAGCAGAGCTGTTAAAGAATTCCCTTTCCTGTGAGCCTCCCTTTCCAAAAGCCACTTTTCCTTTAAAGCTCCCATTTTCCCACAGCAAACCAGCCTCAATGCTCTTCTGCTACCCTCCAGGCTACTGCTGGATTAAAGGGTAACCACGAGGTTGTTTTCGGGGTCAGACCATGTCCTGTGAAAATACCTCCAAGTTAATACTGCATGGAGCTGGGAGAGCCACTCAGCAGCAAGGAGCAGCACTCAGCATGACAAGTGACCTCACTTGGGTTATGCTGCTGGTTGCTCATTGTACAATTCAGCCCTCACAGGTATTTGCAGAAGTGGGTAAGGTCCTCAGATCAGGCTTTGTCACCTCATAAACCCAGCCAGACTAAAGCTGTGCTTAACCCCAGCCCATCTCTTCCCGGCTCAGTGCATGGCAGGTTTGCCTCCTCCCAGGCAGGTAAATCCCTGTGCATATCCATGGGGCTATGCCGAGGCCAGATCAGAAGCCATACATCCTGTGGTCAAGCCACACAGCCTGTACCACCGTGGGAGCCACCTGCCACCATCCCATTCCCGTGTCACACCTACAGCACGGCTGGAGCAGGCAATAGGTGCTGCTTTCATTCCCACAGGTTCCTGCCCTTGGCAGCTTTGTTTTTCAGAGCAACAACTTCATAAGCAGCGTGCACTGATGAATTAGCCATAATCCTGCTCATCAGGAAACAGGTTTACAGCTCCTGCACTGACACGGAGCTGGCACTTGCTCCATAAGCATCAGTTTCTCCATCTGTACAAAGTCCTGCAGAAACACCCTGAATCCTGTTTGTGCTCTATGGAGGGAAGAGAAAAAACACACTGAGGAAGCAGTCGTGACACATCCCCCTTAAGCGCCCTTTATCGCCTCTGCCCCACCTCTCTGGAGAGCAGGGAAAGTTTACCCCAGATCACTATGGAGAAGGAATGTGGTTGTGCAAACTTTCCACCCAGCCCAGGTCCCGCTGCCAGCACTCCAAAGGTACAGCTGGGCATGGCTCTGCTGTCAGTGCCCACACCAGCACAGATCCAAGCCATAACATGTGCCCACCATGGCATAACCACGCTGCTGCGGCCACCCAGGAAACAGGTACTGTTTTCTGGTGTGGTTGGTGTGTGTCTCCATCTTCAGCACAGACCTACCCTCGGCTTCCTGCCAGCAAGGCAGGATGAACCCATGCTGCTAGGGACACCTCAGCCCGCCAGCACCTCCTGCTGCCACACACAGCAGCTGGGGCAGAAAACCCTACAAAAACTGACAAAAACCACCAAGCACAAGCTCTTTGTGGGGTATAGTCTGCATTTTAAGGCACTAGAGACATGGGCTGACCATGGGGCGGAGTGCTCGGTCTTGCACTTGGGCCACAACCCTATACAATGCTCCAGCTTTGGGAAGAGTGGCTGGGAAGCTGCCTGGTAGGAAATGACCTGGCGGTGCTGATGGATGGCTGCTGAACTTGAGCCAGCTTGTGCCCAGGGAGCCAAGAAGTCCAGTAGCATCCTGACCTGTATCAGCAATAGTGTGGCCAGCAGGGTCAAGGCAGTGATCATTCCCCTTTACTCTGCATTGGTGAGGTCGGACCTCGAATCCCGTGTTTAGTTCTGGGCCCCTCACTGCAAGAGACATCAAGTTGCTGGAGTGGGTCCAGAGAAAGGCAACAGAGCTGGTAAATGGTCTTGAGCACCAGTCTGACAAGGAACAGCTGAGGGAACTGGGTTGTTTAGTCTGGAAAAGGCTCAGGGGGAACCTTCTCTCCTTCTACAACTACTTGAAAGGAGGATGGAGAGGAGGTGGCTGGTCTCTTCTCCCAAGTAACAAGTGATAGCACAAGAGGTAACAGCCTCAAGTTGCCCCAAGGAAGATTTAGATTGGATATTAGAAACAATTTCTTCACCAAAAGAGCAACTAGGCATCGGAACAGGCTGCCCAGCAAGGTGGTAGAATCACCATCCCTGTAAGTGTTCAAAAACCGTGTAAATAAGGCCCTCAGTGACATGGTTTAGTGGTGGACTTGGCAATCCTGAGGTAATCACTGGACTTTATCTTAAAGGTCTTTTCCAACCTAGTTGATGCTATGATTTCAGAGCTGAAAATGGTGAAGCTGGGGCTGCAGGCAGCCTGCCTTACACCAGAACATTCCTGCAGATAATTACGGCTTCTGTAATATATAAGCAGTGTGAAGCATGCAATGTGCACACTCAGCAGGCCTAAGATGTGTGAGCCTGGCCTTTCCCTGCAGCCCCAGGTTCAGCCTTTTAGATGGGCTCCCAAGTTCACTCTGATACCTGCACAAATCCTTTCTCAATTGGATGCAGGATTCCATCGTGCCAGCTTTCGTTAAAGACATCAATTCAAAGGAATGACACTTGTAGGCACCAAAACATCCAGAAAAGCTTTTGCTCATCACTGCCTTCCAATCCCAGCACAAGTGACAGGGCAGAAAGCTGGAGGTTGTACCCAGCTTTCGAAAGGGACAGACCATGGGGAAAGCCTGGCCCTTCTGCTAGAAGGAGTTTCTCTTGCACTGCAATGAGACCAAGGAGGTCAGGGAAAGGCCAGCTGGTCACTGAGCAGTGCAGCAAGTGTGGCTAAAAGACCCTCCCGTCCTGAGGCAGCAGGGCCTGTCCCCCCCACTGACCCCACTCCAAAATCCCAAGCATGGCATGTGCTGACCTACACAACAGGAAAAAGCGGGGGGGTACACATGCCCAGCCAGGCCCTGGCAGTGCCCCATGGACATTTACACCTTCCTCCTGCTTGCAAATTTCCAGTAACGGAAATCCTCTACTTGGTGGAGTCTGACAACTCCTCCACACCCACTTGGTCCACAAAGCCAATGTCCTAGAACCCAGTGAAATGTTTCAGTTGAGAGCACGGAGGGTCAGAGCTCGCCTGAAGACACACAGGCGTTCAGTGATTCCAGGGGAGATCCTTCTTCTTTCCATTTTACAGGCAGGAGAAGCTGCACAAGCCCCCTCCACCCTGCGCTAACAAATGAGCACACAACCCTTTACTGTAGGGCAGACTCTTGGTTTTATTCGTTCTCTTGGGAGAACAGTTTTTATTCATTTGCCTTTTCTGGCCTTGATCTTCCTCAAGTAGAACTCCAATTCCTTGCCCTCCAACACGTAGCCATCAGCTCGGCCACACTGTCCAGGTCTGGAGGCAATGCAGGCTGCAAGGAGAAGTCATCAGTTAAGTTTAACATTTCACCACCCCAGCAGATATACTAGCTGCAGGAAACACTGCATGCAGTCTGTGTGCAAAAGCAGGGACCAGAAAGTTACCAGTAATGGATACACCAGTTCCTGTGCTGGCTTCAGTACCTCCCCCTAAGGTACCAACCATGCTCCTGAACCTGCTCTGCTGGGCACAGTTCCTAATGAAGTCCTCTTCAGATCTCCAAACTGTCATCGCTCAAGTTCAGTAGCAGAACTGGACAAAGGTCTCATCACCAGAAGACTTCAGAACACAGAATTATTTCTGTCTGAACTCAAAACTGGTCAAAGCTGTTCTGTGATTGTAGGACATTTTTCTGACAGTGCAGCCTGTGGGTCTTTTTACTTGTTTTGCAAGTCTCAAGCCCCATTATTTTTCTCAAAGGCCAACTAGGAGCCTTGGCTGGAAATGTAGCCATTCAAGCTCCAGAAACAGATTTCCCCTTCTTGACAAAATCCATGTGTTTCCAGAGAAGGTAAAAGAAAAGTTAAGACCCAAAAGATACTCCTGAAGATAAAGGGAACACCTTGCTGCCTTAACCCAGCAGCAAGCAGAACTTTAAATGATTCAAAGATGAAGAATAAGACTTGCTCTGGTACCCTGATTCCCTTATCCCCATCCACATTAAGCTGCCAGGGACTCACCAAGCAGTTTTCCTTGCTGGAACTGCTCCTCAAGAATATTTGCAATCTTGGCATTCTTCTTTCGCTCATCATATTTTTTCTGGATCTTCTTTGAGCGCTTCTTGTTCAAGATTTCCTCCTCTTCAGGAGTCTAAAACCAAGACCATAAACAACGATAAGGTTAAACATACGGCCAACTTCTGCTAATGAAGGTGGTCCCCACTAATATGAAGGAGACCCTTGTATTCTCAGCCTGTCCTGTTCCTCAGGTCATACTTGGCAGAGGCACAAATACCTCCATCTCACAAAACCAAGTGCTGTGTTTCACTTTCGAGGCTAAGAAATGTAATGTTGCTCACTAGAGTCACCGGTGACAAGGCACAGTGCCCTAGGGAAGGGTGCTCTTAAGACTAAATGGAATTGCAAAGGTTTTCTTGATGAATTAATCCTCCTCCAAAAAAAGCAGATGCTCTTTCCCTCTCCAGACATAATGGGAGCACTTGGGTGTGGTGTGAGTCTGGACAGACAGGTTATGAGCTATCCCAGTGCTGCTGAACTACTCAGTGCTCAGGTAGGAAGTGTTTTGCTCTAAATGCAAGGAGATAGCCATAAGCTGAGTGCTACACATGGAGGTTTGAGCAACTTCTAGAAGTCTGGGATTTGGATCTTCAACAAATTACAATGAATCTGGACAGTTTAAAGCTACCTAAAACCATGCTGAAGTTCAGTTAGCAATCCACAAGTTTCTCATCAAAGCCATCATTTCTCAGCACAAGGACCTGACCTGCAAAGTCTTCCTCAGCATCATAAAGTGTCATCGCTCTCCCTTCAGTAGCAGAACTGGACAAGGGTATCATCATTAGAAGACCAAAGAGATTGACAGGCAGGTCCTTGTGCACAAACGGCTGCAATGCCTGAGAGAGCTCCGTGGTACTGGACACTCCATGAACTGGGGACGGATGGGAACATTGCCCAGATAACCAGTGCTGTCACTGATGGGTACCCAATCCTCATCTGTCAGGCACTGCTGGCTCACCACAGCTAAATGCCTCTTCCCAGGCAGACTCCAGGTCTGCAAGAAGGCCAAATGACAATCCAGACATACCAGTTTGGCACCCTTCTTGCGTCCAAGGGGCAAGGCATAGTGGGATTCGTACCACTGCCTGTATGGGGTGCTGTCAACCAGCACGATGCAGTTCTTCACCAGGGTCTTTGTCCGCACCAGTTCGTTGTTGGAAGCATTGTAGACGACATCGATGATTCTGGTTTTGCGAGTGCAGCCTTTCAAAAGAAGAGTATGAATTCAAACCTACAGGGATCAGACAACTGAGAATACAGTCCACAGCATCTCACACTCACCACCCCACCAAACATCCCCCAGCTTCCCTGGCACTAAATTAAATTTGACTAAGTAAAATGCATCTATTTTTCATCAGTACAACTTCCTGTTGTTGCTAGGACAACACCTGGAAACCCATTCATTCCAGGACGAAACACTGGCATCTGTGGCCTTGCTGCAGCTCATCTCAAATAAAACTAAGCAATGCTAAAAACTACATTTCTGGACTGGAAAATGCCTCAGCAGAGGCCAACTAACCACACACAGGGTTCAACCCTGTTTGCCCTTACTAGAATTACTGATTTAAGCTCTGTTGAATGGAATTGCTCTGCGACACGTACTAGAAACTTTTATAGGATGAGGGTTTGGGTAAATTGAGAGGGGAAACTGGTGTTTTCACATTTTAAAACCCACTTGAAGCATTCATTCTTAGCTACTAGATTTGAATGTTTAGAAGTTGCCTGCCTGGGAGATACAGCCCTGCATATGTACAAAGGTCAGGCACAAGGTGGGTTTTTTCCTGTTCACTCATGTACCTCATCCTTGTTCTGCAAGGAACACTCATGTCTCTTCACTTCTGCTGTACTGCCTATGAGCAACAGCACTTTTCACTGTTCAGACAATGCTCTGTGATGACCAAGGAAAAACCATGTCCTTTCACCCTTAATACCATGCTGGCCACCAAAACACCACCTTTCTAACTGCTGGTTTGACCATCATACTGAGTAATGCTGAACAGGCCAGACTCAAGTTGTATAGCTTCGGTGCTTCCCACTTCTAGTTAGCAAAGCAAGAATATGAATTAAACTGCATGTGCTGATGTAACATTGTTCCAGTGGAATGCCTTCTCAGAAAAAATCCTAAATGCCTTTCTCTGTTGTACATGATCACCTAACTTCTAGTAAGTGCTCATCAATAAACAAAAAGAAAGTTGGATTTATGAAGAACTATTTGTATTTAGGTGTTTTGCTCCTCTGGCCAGTAAAAAGGTAATGCAAGCATGTCACTCAGTGTAACTATGACACTCCTATCATGGTGAATTTAGAAGACATCCAAGTCTCCTAAGGCCACATAAGGTCAAAGTTATCATCACTATGCACGCTGCTTCAGACCCAGCACTGCAGGCTCCATGATCTTCAAACCCAGCCTAAAAATCCACACTTACATTATTGTCCCTCTACTCTGCAGCAATACCAGAAACCAGCACAGCTGTAGAAAACTCTTCCTTTCCAACACATCAGGTTCATGACGTACTTACATTCCGATCCCCAGGAGAAGTTGCCAACATCCAACCGTAGGGCACGGTACTTCTTATTTCCACCACGAACTCTCACTGTATGAATCCGGCGTGGACCAATCTACATTGGGAAACAAACACCAGGGTGGTGTTGGTGCTGGAACACTGCACAGCTCACGCAGGAGCTCAGCCAAATCCCATCCTCAAAGGCAATGTGGTCAGTGTAACTATGACAAACCCCAGCACTGGCAGATACAGTAAATGACCAAAACGGTCTGTTGCATCTACCTAAGGTGAAAGTTTCATCACTCCAATTGCCTCTTAGTGCAAAAATGTATTGCTGCTTTTCACTGGCATAGGAGAAAATGCCACCTTTAAAGGAGTGACAGACATTTAACCAGTCACAAAATACAGTGTATACTTCAGCCTCTAACAGCACACAACCAGCAACCCGAGTCTGAAAGCACACCTACTGATCACCCTCCTCTAACCACCCACCTTTGTGTTGGCAGGAGGTCGCCCCAACTCATACTTCCTCTTCTTGTGGTAGGGCTTCCTCTTGCCTCCAGTCTTGCGACGCTTATGCCAGTTGTCCCTGGAGATACCTGAATGGAGAGCAGCATGGTCAGAAGATGATGGCAATGCGCCCACTTGGCCATGGCAGGGCACAGTTCTGAGTCCTCAGCTCTCCAAGGTTGGTATCCGCATAGTGCACTCAGCCTTATGCAGCAGTTAGAGAAGCTTCATCATTGATACTCAGATTTTCCCTCCCAGCAGCGCTGTACAAAGCAGACTGGCTCCACCATGTCTGATGCATGTCTGCTTTGGAAAGCAGCCTCCAAACTTACCTTGTTTGCTGGTCACCCTATACGAAGCATCCCATCCCGAGTTGTCAGGCACACTATAGCAAACATCGCATGCTATCCACTATGTCTGGTATATCCTCTATGGGAAGCAACC
>JANHGB010053653.1:0-31894 GCA_026283785.1 Coracopsis vasa
TGACATACAGAGTTCAGCATAAGGGCAGAATCCAGCTATGGGTTTCTATGTTTCCTAACAATGTGAGTATGTTGGGGCCCACAAATCACTGCCTAAGTTTACACTATAGGTAGCCCCTTAAGCACTAGCACTGACCTGATAACAAGAGTTGCCAGAAGGCTCTGCAGTCTGGTCCCATCAAAATCAACCACTTCTTTAGTAATGAATGGCTGAACAGTTAAATTAACTTTGAAAATCATCTGGCTGGTCGGGAAAAATACATCTGAAAAGTTCTGTCCCCCGTCATCTCAGTCCATTTATTGCAGTATTTGGTGGTGATGATAGACTGAAATGATTATAACTGGTGATCCCGAAGAGAAAAGGGATTGAGAAGCATTTTTAGAAACATAGTGCTGCTGAGACAGCAGAACCAGAGGTTATCTGTTACTACTGTGTCTTTTGCATAATGATGGGGAGTGGCCTTTTAAAAAGCAGTTTGAAAGTAAAAGTCCCATATTGCTTCTTCAGACTCTTCTGGTAAGTCCTTGCCTGTTGCTTCCACCATAGATGGATCTAGGCTATGAACCTCTCTGATGTTTCACAGAGCAGAGCCCCTCTGTCCACCATGGGACTGCTCAGGTGTGTAGCTGCTTATCTCAATGTTCACATCCATGTAGCAGATCACCCATGACTGAGAGTCTATGGGAGTCCTAAGGCATGGGGTGATGAGCCACACACAGCTGATTTCTCCCTGATTAGGCTACATCACTACTTTTCATCTTCATGTCATACAGGCTGCTATTCTCCTCCCCATGTTAGCTTGTTAAGATCTGGTCCTTGAATTGACTTCTTGGGAGATGGCCACTTGCTATGAATATACAGGTTTTTGGTGTGTTTATTACACAGCCCTGGCAGAGTCCCATGTAAGAGGTGTTCTGTGACTTAGAGCTTCAAAAGCAGAAGGGGAAACTCTGGAAAGTAAAGGGCAAAGCCAGGCAAGCTTCATTCAGTCTCAGCACAAACAAAAAAAGCCACATGAAGAGGAATGTTACTGATTATTTTTGCTAAAGACCTCTGTTGTTAAGGAAGCCTATGAGACCCACATACACTGTGATAGCCTTTCAGAAGTAATTCTTGCTAATCAATGCTGCGTGGTGATCACAGCTATTTCTGAATGTTACTTCAACACTGTTTATGGATAGCTAAATATATGTAGGGTTTACTGAAGGAGGGTTAATTTACTGACTGACCAATACCTTAGAGATTTGCACTGCACTTTGAGCAGGAGGCTGGACTGGGAGACCTCCTGAGGCCTCTTCCAACCTGAATTATCTCATGAACATGTTTAAAAGTTGTGAGAACAGCTGTGAGAGCTCCCCTGCCCTTCAAATACAGTAGCTGTGAGTAAAAGCTCTATCCTTGATGGTAATGGATGCTGATGACGAGATGATGTCATGTGCCGTGGCAGTTGCAACAAAACGAAGTCTGCTAACACTAGAAAGCCAATCTGCTTCTCACTAAGATATTTTATGTAGCATATTCTATTTATATGTCTTTGGATGTCAGATGGAGCAAGGCAAATTTATTTTGGAAATGTTGAGAAGAAAAAGGAAGAAAAAAATTCTTGAATTTAGTTTTCATGTAGTGACTATTTCATCTAAAAGAGAGGAAGAAATGCAGAAAAAAACCCTTGCCTTTAAGAAACAAGTCTTTTGGCTTTTCACTGGTGGTTTCATTTCAAAGTTGATTTTTAGGTTTTCTAAATTATAAAATAAAAATGAAATAAAATGTTTAGATTAGAGAAAATAAATCATTGGATAGAGAGAAACTTCATTGTAGGGCTGGGTTTTGCTTTTTATTTGGTTATTGAAATAGGTTGGCTACTCTACCTTGCTTCGTTGATTTGCTTTGTGGATGAACAGTTAGGTTAAGGAGGGCCCATGTCACAAGTCAAAGCTCAGTAGCATTTGTCAATCCAGCCTATGTATGCTTGTCTTTAAACAAGCCATCTTCTAAATGGTTATTTTTAAGAGAGGAACATTAGGGATTTGCTATATATGAACGTTTCCATGTGTGTCAAATGTCAAAGGCAAGTGGAATAGCACACACAAGCCCACACACAAGCCAGAAAAATAGAGAGGGCCTCTTTCTCTTGTGTGTTTTACATCAGCATGACTTAGCTGATCTAATCCAGCTTCATGTCAATTGGGGGATGAGAATTGTTGCCACAGACACTGAGGGCTGAGCCAGACAGGGAGAGAGAAGAGCAAGCCTCAGTGCCAGCGGGGAAATCACTGTGAGAGAAGTAGCATGAGTGTCCTCAGAATGCTGCTACCCAGGCATGAGCTTTGCGTGGGAAAGTATGGCTTGGACCAAGGGTAAATGTCTTTGGGATGTCACAGGCATAGCGTGCTCTGAAAGCAGAAGTGTGCCTCTGTGGCTGAGCATTAAGAATTAATCAGCCTTCGTTTCAGCACTCGCACGGTAATGTGCCTGATTGTGGGTGCTTTGCAAGACAGAGACATCAATGCAAGCTTTAAACCACAGGGATTGCCAAACCCCAGAGAATTCCCTTCTCTGCCATCTGTGAGGCTTTCTGGGACTTCCGCAGGTGCTCATGTGCACTGGAGCTTTCTCTGGCAAAGTGTCTGGATCCTGAGTTCCTGACACCACTCACAAGGTTATCACTTCATTCACAGTAAGAACATCTGATCCATGCCATCCAGATTTACTGCCCCCAAATCAAAACCATTTGCTATAGTAATGAGAGACGATTGGCTTGAGTGGTCCTAATCCATGTCAGAATTACTTTGAAAGGTTTGGGGGCATACAGGGATAATACTGAGCAGCTGAAGAAAAGCCATTAACTTGACTAAAAAGCCCCTAGATATGCCGAGTTTATTTCTCTGAGGATTTACAACCATCTTATCAGATTTTGTTCTTGTTGTTGTTAAAGGCTGAATTCAAATAAGAATCCCAGTAGTTCAAGAAGAAATCCAGTCAGTTATACACAAATCTGTTATAATGAGATGCATTGATAACCCCAGCTTGTGGGACTACAGTTTATTTTCAACAGCAGTAAAGTGGCCATAAATCTATAGATTGACTTTATTCCAGTAAAAGTTCCTTATTTAAGTGGCACATGAAGTACCTTTTTTCATGATTGTTTTTTTCACCTTCACAGACAAACACCTATTGCTCTCCCTCACATCATCTGTAAAAAGTAGGGGGTCTGCTTGTGCTAGACACCAGCCGTCAGGTCCCAAAAACTGTATTGACATAGCCATTGGGTTGCTGAGTTGAACCAATAATCCGGTTTGGACTCATTTAAAGAGATCAGATACATGTCTGGCTGAGTCAAACACTGCACAGGCCACTGGAAATGGCAAACTATTTTGAAGATTCTATATGCATTGCCTATTTTCCTTAACTGCTTTACCTTTTTTATGCTCTATCCTGCTTTCCTACTCTAGTTTTGCTTTCTTAATGAATAAGAACAAGATCAGTTTGTAGTAGGACCAGATTCAGATTTGGAGCCTTGAATACATGATGAAGATCTCTGTGGCCTAAAGCTGTGACTGCTTCCACCTGCAATCAGCCAGCTCATAGCTCCAGTTTAGGCTGTCCTGTAGCTGCCACAGAATGGCTCTGGTGCCTTTTGTACGCCAGGTAACACCCCAAGATAAGCATGACTACTTATCTCTCCACATCTTGGACGCTTCTCCCTCTGACACCATGCCCACTGTGGGGAGGATATCCTGTGGAACCTCACCTATCTCTGTAGTCCTCTGAAAGTCTATCCATCTGTACTACATATAGAGCTGTAAATAATCCTGAATTTTTGTCATTGCTGATATCTGCAGGAAAAGACAATCCTATTGCTGGACAGCCTGGATGAGACCCTGAATCCTGCACATATCTTAATGGACATGGCTGAAGACAAAACTTAAGTGACTACTTTTGATGTGTGAAGAACTATTTTATATAAATATATATATACAGAGAGAGAGGCAACTCACCTTGAAGAAGAATGATTGTAAGTAATCTTTCTTTTAATTTCTCTGTTTTCTGGTGGATATTATAATTGTCTGAATGTTTGTTAAAATATCTCTGAAGAAGTTACATCCTCTACCACCTCTATTTAGTATACTTTTGATAAAATGGAGTTTGAATAGTTTGTCTTAGTTGAATGTGGCAGTTTGAGTGAATTCTTCATAGAAAATGTCAGCTTTTAGTTGTCTGACAGCTCTTGAAATCAAAGCACAAACATAGAGAGAATTAGTGTTAGCAGCTGTAATGATAAACTGATTACCTGGCTTGACCAATTATAGATCAGAAAAATGCAATCTTTGCTATCAAAAAGCACTGTGTCTGTGGTGTCCCATGAGAAAATGAAGAAGAAGGAGATGATTGAAGTCTATGATTTAGCTGGGCTTGCAAGAAAAATGCCTCATTAAGAAATTCTGACAGCCTGACTCCTGACATGTGAAGTCACAGCACTGTGACTCTACAGAAGTTAATGAGGAAGTTTGTTCTTATAGTGGAGCAAGAAACTGGAGATTGAGGATGGACCTCTCTAAAGTGTTGCAAGTAAATTGTAAAGCGAGGGGTTTATTCACATTAGTCTCGATCTTTCAGTCACATTAGTGTACACAAACCACCTCATCACTGCAACAGGCTGCAGGACAATTCTTGAATCACTTGGAAGCAACGCTGTGTTTTAAGTCAAACCAATCTGCCCCTCCTCAGTGCTAGTACTTGCAGTAACGTTTGTCTCAAGTGGCATTCTGCTGACAATATTAGCCTTTTGGCTGAGTAGTTTTCGAACTCAGAAGCTCACTTTTAGGAATTATTCTTTAAAGAACAGGTTGCATATAGTAACTATAATTACTTTAACTACTTGTAGAATTGATGTCTGGCATATTAACTGTTAAATGGAAGTGGTCCAGCCATGAAAGCAGTGATATTTATCAAGTCTGGGATTGTCTGGTTTAGGCAGAAGAAATAACAGGTTTGGGTTTGGCCACTGTAGTTTACGTTGGCTCAGCCAAGGAGCAAAAAAGCCAGAAGTACAGAAGTAGCCCCTTAAAATCTCCAAATATTTTGCTGGGTCAGTATCTCACAGCACAGACTATAATTAAATGCCTTTTCTCTTAGATAGCAACGTGTTGGTTATACACAGAGAAGTGATTTGGCTGGCAGTATGAGAGGTAAGCTCTCATTAAGCTGTAGGCTTTGAGAAGACTCCTTGATAGCATTTCTGCAGCAACTGCCAGTGTTGATTTTGTAAGTGTGCTCCAGCTCTTTTTAAGATCATCTTGGTTGTGTAGCACAGATTAAATGTGCAGCTCCAATGTGTTGTTATGAGATGCCTTTTCAAATTCTATCGACAGCCCCTGCTGTAGGAACTCCACCATCTGCTGCAATCTGAAAGGATAAGAGGGAAAATCCATAGCTGGTGCAAATCCAGGCATACCATGCTGAGGAGGAGTTTGTCCCATAGCTGCTAAGTCACAGACTAGACAAATGTTTTAGTAGAGGTGTCAGACTCCGGGGTGGAACATCCCTTTCCAGTTTGGGGAATGCTTTGAGGTTTTATATGCAATTATTTTTTTACATGGGTAACAGCACAGTGCATCAGATGCATGTAGCTGGGCTGAGTTCTTTGAATTCCTATAGCGGCCACAGTAGAAATGACTCCTGAAGAGGGATTTGGAAGAATATTCAGTAGTGGCCTTTTGAGGAAGACTGCTTCTTTTGTCCTGGGAGAGTGACGTGGATGGGAGGTGGTCATTAGGTTAAACCCAAAATGTCAGAATTGGAAAATATAGGAGTAGGAAAAGATGCTACAGTGATGAAGAAGAAAGCAGGACATTTCCTGAGGAAAAGAGGTGAAGAAAGATTCAGTAGATTTCAGAGTGAAATAAAGTGATGAGAAGGAAAAATGAATGTCAAAGCTGCTTTCTTCATTGATTGCATAGGTGTTGAGTAGACCAGCTTGTGAAGGGTGATGTTATAACTGTGAAGGGTGATGTTATCACATTTAAGATAGGGCAGATGGGAATGACAGCATTTAGATAAGAGAACAGGGCAGGAAATTTTACTGTAAGCTATCAACAGCTATGCCAAGGGTGAAAGTAAACCAACTTCTGATTTTCTGAATTTTGCAATCTCTCAGTCTAAATTTACCCATCCTCAACCCCCAATACAGAAAAAGCATAGAAGAGAGAAATTTTGCTGAGGTATTTGCAATCTGGAAGCATAAATCCTGTCTATGTGAGTACCTGCACATTGTTACTCCTCACTAATGTTTCCATGCACAGTTTTCACCAGGCATGATTTGCCTGTTTTCTACATTATTGATTTCTATTAACTTTAATGGAGTTGCACAATTTGAATTGTGGGCACAGAACTGATTGCTCAAAGCTCCGCCTTCCAGCACACAACAGTTGAAGGTAAAGATCTCATCCTTATTTAATGATCATAGTAATAGATGTCCTTTTATTTCTGTGATCAGACAATTGAGAACAGCAGAAAGTACCCATTGAAGACGAGTATCACATACAGGTGCAGCCTCCTTCTGCGGGCTCTGGTCCCTGTCTGTGGCAATGTGATGCAGGGTCGTCTATCTCCTCAGACCCTGGTTCTCTGTAAGAATTGGTGCAACCTGTGCTGAAATGGTCAGTGTTGCCTCTTCCCATTGTGGGAATAAGAAACTGCTCAGTGGTGCTTAACAGGGGGGTCAGAAGTGGACAGTATAGCAAAGACAGTGCTATGATTTGAGTTGGATTTTGTAACTGCCAGGAACTTTCCATCCCTACTTCTCTGCTAATAAACTATGCCTGCGATCTCAAAATTGTTCCATGAAATACTTCTCCCTATTTGGTGTTAACCTCCAGCAAAACAGCCATGTGTTGCTACCTAGCATTAACATTATGCTGTCAAGTGGTGATGAAGTATGTAGCTATTTGACTGTTTCACACTGTCAGACAGCAAGGTATCAAGTCAACAGCTAGCCTTTGTTGGGTACAGCACTTCGATTGCAGCCATCTCGTGCTTCCAACTGTAAATGTTAATGGTATAAGGTAGACCTTTATTGGCTACATAATACTTGCCTTAGCACGCTACATGACACTGTTGCATTACTTAGCTAATTATATTCCTTGAGAAAAATTTTGAGTATGGTTTTATCTTGCTGGCTTTTTTTCTAGTAGGAAGTTGATTAGAGACAGCAAACTTCATTGCATTTTAGCTTCAGGAAAGACTATGGAAGAGATGCATGCATGAAAAGTGTAAATGGAAAAAAAAACCCTAGAAACGTCTATGACAATAATTACTCCTTGAAATCCTGTTTTAATCTTGATTTAGACCTTGGATTTGTTGGGGGAGTTATTTTTTGTTGTGGCTTTTTTAGAGACATATGGGTGTGTCTCTACCTGTGAGCAGAGATTATTGGACCAAGTACTGCACAGCTAATATAGCATCTAGTCATGGTATTTTTATTGCTGGCATTCAACAGGTTTGCATCTGAATGTGATCTGGATGAAGCCAACTCTAATAATTGTTTTTTGGATGTGTGCTGAAGATGCAAGTGGTTCATGACGTCTCTTCCTGTGTTAGAGTCAGTGTTATAGCCAGCACAGTACATGAGAAAATGGTCTCTAAAATTGTGTCAGATATTTATCTTAACTTTCTACTCCACGCTTTTACCTTACTGCCACCTAAAGATAACTAACAGAAAATACATTGTACTTTGGACAGGAGAGATTTACTCTAACATGCTAGGAAGTAATGGCAGCCTTGTCAATGCTTTTCTTCTAAGACGATTTTCTACACTTCCAGAAGATTTTCTAGATCATACTTCTTAGAAAGAGGAAAAAAAATGTCTGCGATCTCAGCTCACTGAATTTGTGTCTGGTCCTTCAAGGCAAAGCGTATTAACTGTGAGTGTAACTCAACCCTGTTTCTAGACAGATGATTAATTTGGATCTGGGAGCTCCTCAAAACAGGCTGAAAGTAACAGTTTCTACAGTGCATGGAGATAGGTCAAAATTCACCTTCATCTGTAGGTGTAAGCTATTTCTGATACAAACCCCTGTTGATTCTCGGATACTCAGTGCTGTCCTCTCTTGAACAGGCAGGTAACCATGAAATCAAGCAAGTTATATGTAATTTTGGAAGGCATGTCTAACACTAACATTTTCTTCTGGAAGTATTCTTCTGCTTCCTCTTTCATCAGGGTTTTTGGGTGAGGATAAAAACGTGATCATGAGGTAGGAATTTTCAACTCAAAACTTTCTCAAGGTAGAGTATGTTTTTTTAGGGTTCTGGTTCCGGGCCAGTTACATCTCAACCAGCCTGTGCATCAGGCCTGAGTGCTTCTCCAGGGGAGAGGGCAGCTGAGTACTGAAGTGAAATATCATGTTTGATTAATGGAAACAATAAAATAAGATAGGACCAAATGGAATTTTCCATGAGACATAGCACAGTGTCTCGCGTGACTCTCACAGCCAATATGCTGCATCAGTTCACAAAATGGTAGGCTTTGGGATAAAAAAGATATCAATGATGGTATCATATGAACTCTGTGGAGGAGATGTACATGGCCATTTCATCACAAACAGTTACTACTTGGAGAAAAGGGAACAGAGGGTCCCTCAGGGGTAAGAGTAGAGCAGCTTGAGTGTTACCAGTGCTGCACCAGACACAGGTGGAAATATTTTCACTTATTTCTATAATGGATTAATTAGAGCCCAAACTATTTATGTGCTTGAGAATCTCCAAAATCCCTACCCTAGCATTCCACAGGGTCCACCACAGTTTTCTGCAGTGGTGCAAAGTCTGCTCACACTAAATAATTGCAAAGGTTTTTAAAGCTGCTGATTCTCCTTTCCACTGCATTACAGCAGTACCACCTTTTTTATTTTGGTGCTCGTGTTCTTCTTGAGAAGTGAATCATCTGTTCTACTAAAGAGTGTTTGAATAAATTTAAGGACTGTTGTGTTTGCTGTGCAGCTAGTTTGGTACAAAGTTCAGACATTTGTCTAACAAGCTCTGCCTTTCACTTGAATGGTTCTCTGTATCAAAACAGATAAGTATTCCTGATCTTTTGAAACCAAAATATTTTTCACATCCTCAGGAACAGGAAACTTTTTATTGCTTTTTAGTGGAAGAATATTCTATAAGCCTAGTAAAGTGTACTATTTTTTTCCAAGAGTTATTGGGAATGGGAATTTCATAACAAGAACTGAAAAATACTCTTACACAAGAATGCACTTTACAAGAAGAGTTCATCAGGAGATGCATAGGCAGATTTACATGCCAGTCCTGTTTTATTTAGAAACATCATAATTTCATGGACCTTTGATAGTAATCTTAAGTATATGATTAGTTTCCAAGACATCAAGCCTACAAGATGTATTTGTTATCCTGAGCTAAGATGTCAATACCCCCAAGGAGCTATGGCACTCTCTCTGTCTGAATAAAGTAGTAGTTGGAATCAAGGACCATGATTTCCATCCAGGCCTGAATAAATGTGGGTAGATTTGCTGAAGTGCTTAATCTGTAGCACCTGGAAAATCTCCTTATTTCCCCTTTATGTGGCGTCCTTTATACTTGAATAAACTTACCTAAGGTGTGGGTAACTTTTGGTCTTTCTCATTGTAATGGTGGTGAATGAGCTTCCTTTGAAGCCACCTGGTTCCTAATCTGGCAATAAATTTCATGTAAAGCCTCATAACCATGTTTTAGTTCTGTCAATTTTAGTGAAGAGGACAAACATTGAATTCCAAGAGACTGCTGCCACCATGCACCCAGTATGAGTAAGTTATATTTTCTATCACAAACTCCTTAATTTCTGCTCAGTTTCTTTTTCTTTTTGTAAGTACTCAAGTGAAAGACCAGGCTAATTTTCAGCTTAAAAGTGAAGTTGGAATTCTGTTTTCTTTAGAAGCTTTTTGTCAATTAAGCTCTTTAGGATTTATGGAATTAAATCAGATTTATAGTCTCTTTTCCATCAATGTTTGGCTAAGTTGTCCAGCAAACAGAAAGCATCTTACTGGGTAAAAGTGGAAGCCCATAGGTGTCTATTGCCTGCTGTTGGGGTATCACTGTTGTTCTGCTATTTTCTAGATAAATATCCATATTTTTTAAAAACCAAAGTTTAAAAAAATTAGCACTGAACATAATCATTTCCATTTCATTTCCATTCCCAGTAGAAAACAGACACCAAAATACAAAAAAAGAAAGGCTTTTTGATACTTGCAGCAAAATAATTTTCTCATCAATTGTATTTTAAGAAACAAAGCAAATGGAACATGCCAAGTTTCAGCATTAGATCATAGCAATATCTAGAAATACCAGAATTATCAAAATGCTCATTCGTGTTTGGATAGTTCTTAGGATGAGATGAGAGCTACACTTTACTGCTACACAGATGGAAGACAGAAGTATTTGTTCCTGTTCCTTACAGAAAAGTAAATGTGAAGTATTGTTTTTATGTTTGAGTTAATTGTTCTAAAGCAACTTCCAGAATACCTTCTTTCAGTGCTTCATTATTTGAAGATAGGAAAAATAGATAAAAGAGAAAAGAATATGAACTCTCATGAACGATACGAGAAAAAGATGTAAAATTTAGTATCTGAACAATGCAGGCATAGAGTGCATGAATGTGTTATAAAGTGAACAATGACTGAAGTAAATGCCCATGTGACGTGAATGTGAGTCTACAGGGAAAACATCAAAAGGTGAGAAAAAGGAAAACAATGCCATTGCAACATAAAGGATGGTGTATAGACAAAATGTGTTAGCCTGAATACTAAATGTGTTATGTGAATACTGTAGTTGAGCTGATTCCTATAGTGCAGAGCATTATGCTGTCATATGTCATCTGGGCTTCCTTTTCTGCTTATATTTAACATGCACATTAAATATTCAACTGCTTTTCACTGATGCGTGCAGTAATGCTGGCCTTGTGAGGAGCTTTCTTGTATTTCCCAGCTTAGACACATCAGATAACCTTATTGTCTTTGTAACCTAATGTTTTTGTGCCTTATGTTGTGACACGCATTAAATGTGTTTTTTGCAATATCCTTTTAGAAGTTTTAGTTAAATCCTGTGTTTTGAATATAGACTAATAGAAAATAGCAAAGGATATTAAGGGGCTGCTCTGCTCTGAAAAACAACTGTAAAAATGGTATTGTGACATTTCCAATGACTTCCAGAGCAGAGCTGCTCATTTTACAAATCTAAAGATGTTTCTTCTTACCCCACATTTGACCTGGCACAGCAATAAAGCTGGGCTCTCTCTGGCTCCTACCATCAGCACTAATGGTTCTGCCATGATGGGTGATCTACAGCCATGTGAATGAATGAAAACATAAATGCTACCTTTTTCCCTGCTCAGTTAGGCTGACCCTGCTGATCTATTAAAAATAGTAAAACTTACTTCAATCAATGAAATAAAATTATTTTAATAACCTTTATCAGACTGTAATAGGTTTACCTATACTGTGCAGTCCTTTTCTCTAAACAGTTGACATGATGAGGGTTTATTCAAAGTAAGATACTACAGAGAGTAAGTCAGAAAAAACAGGGAAAACCCTTTATGCTTCCAGCAGCAGCCTTACAGAATGCAGGTTATATAAAACCAGACTGCTTATTGTCTACTGGAGAAGACAGAAGTCACAGTAGATATAAATGTGCTCACTTACTAAGACATCAGCCTGATGCTCCCAATGGCTTGACCTGATCTTGCTGCCTGGAGTCATGGATTGTTCAGCCACACCATGAGGCAACCTGCATGTATGGCAAGACCCTCTCTGCTCACTCTCTGCAGGTTATGACAGCCGACATAAGCTTTGCAGTGACCTGGGGCACCTGCAGCTCCTCAGCTGGTGCTGTAGAGGAGCAGTATGTGAGTGGCTTGTCTGAAAATCAGGATGGTAGCACTCCTCAGTTTCAGTTAACTTACCCAGCCTTACTTCTGAGGCTGGCAGCTGAATATTACTAACTTAGAGTTGTTGACATTGAGCATTCAAGCTTAGGCTAAGAAGAAAAAAGTATTATATTGCCTTAAAATAATTATATTTATGTATGAAAATATACTTTTTTTTTTTTTTAATCTCTGTTGTATTTCTGCACTTCTGTGGCTCTTAAATTCTTCTCCAAGCTTGGGAGGGCTAGCAACTTATCTGCTTTCATGCAGTCTGAAATCTTTGTGTTGGAGCAGAAATACCAGCCATCTAGGGGCAGAACTGTTTGTTCAGATTGAAGGTATTGACAATACTCCCACCCTAGTTCCACAAATGAACACAATCTGAAGTATGAAAGTGTCCTAACCATATGCAGTCAGAGCATAAACTCAGGACAAGAGAAAATCTATACTGATGATAAAGAGAACAAAGTTCTTTTACCAAACACTTCACCTTACAAGAGTGTAAATTTCTTCGTGATTTTTTGTTCCTGTGTCCTGCGTCTGAAGCAGCTGAATGCCAATGCTGTCTCTTGCACTCCAACTCCTCATATTTGAGAAGTTTTCAGCTGAAAGGTGGAGGGGAAACTTCAGGTTTTTTCTTTTCAAATCATATCCTAAAACTCTTCTAAACTGTTCTGAAACCTCAAGACTCAAACTGATGAAAGTACTGGCTGAGAACTAGTGCAGCGTGAAAGCTAACCTGCCTGGCTGTATTTGCCGTTATATTGCTCTATAGGTCTTGGAAATAAAATGGTTTTTGTATTTCTGTGTGTAATGGCAAGATAGAGGTACACAGGAGAAAGACAACCAGGTAAAGCCACAGTGAGACTGTGGGAAAATGGTGCAGTTGTTATATTCCTGATGACCACATCTTTTAATCAAATGATAATTATCCATTAATAGCCTCATAAGTATGAATATGTAAATAGCTGTGGAATGCATTATTCATGAATCACCAGGCATTAATTATTGTAATTAAGTATCATTTGCTACATTCATATTACTAACCCTTGCAGTTAATGAATACATTAGCTAATTGCTGTAGAGCAGATTCAATCAAAATTCTGTCTGTGCTATAGAAGCCTGAGAGAGTTTTATTCAATTTAGTTTCAATATTGAACATATCTTACATGCTTATCAGTGTATTTTTAATGACATTAAATGTGAATCATAACCTCCAGTGCATGATGCTTGTCCTTGCACCCAGGAGAATGGAATGGTACCAGCTGGAAGAGGATATGAAAGCAACAGTGGTGCACATCAGAGCACATAGGAGTAGCTCTCTTAAGTAAAGCTTTAAATCTGGGACATTAAATCCACCACCACTTTCAAGTTTCATGTATATTCATGTGAACAATAGGAGAGGGTGTGCTTTGTGAGGAAGTGCTGCCCCAAAGGTGTAGCTGATGAGAATGTTGAAGAAACAATATCAAAGTACAGACTGAGCTGTTCGCCATTCGGTGGAGATATGTGACTGCCTTTTGCTAGCACAAGCAGAAGCGCTAGCAGGATGTGCTCCTGAGTCTAATGGAGCCTCAGGGCACTCCTGAAACACAAAATGAACAGCCAAAATCTGCTTTTTTTCTTCATGCTCTAGAGATCTGTTTCAGGTTATGGTAATCTAGGAAACTCAGAAAGAAGACTTGGTGGAGGGTTTTTGTTGATTTATAGGTTTTATTCTTAGAACCAGGATTTGTGGTTCCTGAAGCAGAACAGTTTTCCTATTTTTGGGGAGGATCATTAACTGAAGTTATAACTACGTAAGTTCAAGTGCTAAAAGTTAATAGATAAAAGTGAAGTTCCCTCTTGGCTGAATGTCTGACTGTGTCCTGGTTTCAGCTGAGATAGAATTATTTTTCTCCCCAGAAGCTGGTACGGAGCTGTGCTTGGCTTTAGTATGAGAATAACACACTAATGTTTTAGTTGTTGCTAAGTAGCACTTAACCTTTTCAATCTCTCATTCCCTGCCAGTGAGGAGGGGCAGAGACGGGACACCTGAGCCAAACTAGCCAAAGGGGTATTCCAAGGAAAAATAATTGCAATGAAAGAACAAAACCTGATTTCATCAATGCCAGCTTAAAGCAGATTTTTTCCTAAATTTAGTTTTACCAGCATACTGTAGTCACATGCACTGAGTAAATCGAGTATTGCTTAAAAATTAAATGTTCTGGGAGCAAGAGAATACAAATAAGCATACAACATGAAGGCTATTTTCAAATTCAGAAACACGTAGTCTCTTTGTAGTTAAAATTGTGACAGGATACTGCTGGCAGAGTATGAATTGTACAAGAGCATCCGCAGAGGAGACTCAGTCAGAGCTTGGTTTTTAAGGGTCAGAAGTAGGAACTGTGGTCAACAAAGCAAATCTGTCATTCTCTGTGTATATTGCCTCAGTGAAATACCTCACATGTATTTGCCAATCACATTAAAGAATACACTTTCATTCATTCCACAGCTGATGCAAATCCCTTTGCTCTTCTCTTCCAGTACTTCCATCACTGCTGTCTTGCCCCTCTGTTCAGATATCTTAAGCCCTAACACTGTTACTTCCCATTACTGGTATTTCTGAATGACAGTCACTGGCACCTGAAAAATAATTTGAATCTTAGTATCAAAGTATAGAGTGATCCATTACAGATAATATCAATATTCGTCATCACAAACTGTACCTCCAGAACTCAGTACCTTGCTTGCTTGTTTTCTTTCATTTGCATGTCTTCTATCCCTCTAAAACTGAGCATACATCTGACACTTGTTTGGCTAATTTTTAACCCTTTAAACTAGAAATATCAGGTTCATTCTTCACTGGGTATGTTGGAAGACTGGTGTGTGGGACAGGTCCAACCTATGGATTATGATAGCTCAATGGAAAGGGATGACTCATCAATATGCTATCAGAGACCTTGTAACATCCAAGTTTTCTAAGTAGTGTGCTAGGAGGAACTGAGTAATAAGATTCACTTCAAGCCATGTGGATAAAACCCTCCCTCTCTGAACTGTTGGTCTGGGGGCTTGTTTATTTAGTTGTGCTCTGTAAGGTAACAAGTGCTACCCAGCAGAGGTAACAACCCTGGACGGGTAACACAGTATTAAAGCCAAGGTGGTTAAATGGCTGAACAGCTTCATTGGGAAGTAACTGCATGGCCCTGCACCCTCAGCGCTCCTGGAGAATACATTAGAAAGTCGCAATTAGTTTTTGTGTGATTTAGCTGTGAAGTGCAAATGTTCAGAAAGCATGGAACATTTAAAGCAAATGAATAGAGTCGTTAGCAGAAAATGAGAAGCAGGCATAAAGGACAAAGGCAAAAGGTTTATTTTGTGTATAAAGGTAGGAAAGTTATGTACACATGCACAATGTAGTTGAGAATACACAAGTACAAACAGGAAAGGAGCAACATTTCTGAAGCCAGGAGATGTTTCATGATGACAAGGCATTAGAGGATGGAAAGAATTCAATTATAGGTGTGTATTCAGTAGAAGAAAGAGTGAACTGATGCTGTGCTTATATGTTCTAAATTAGTAACTTCCATAGCGTTGTAAATACATATAAAACCTGTATTTAATATTGTATATACACTCTTATATCAAGTTTCTAGTATTGAAGAGAAAAAGTTTTGGAATCTCTATACAGATTTATTCTTGGGTTTTCATATTATACATATTGCTATAGTATGTGTCAGACATACTGTTATTACATGTATTGCTTTTTAACTTCCTTCAACATGAATACCAGGATGAAATTTTTGCTTATTGTACTGTATCCTGTAGTGTATATTCTATAATGTACGTAACAGTTCAATTTATTTATGAGAGCTGAACTAAACCCAGAAGAAAAAAAAAAAGCAAGCAACCCAAACTTGATTGTGATTTTTCTCACTTTAAATTTGTAAACAAAAACTTGTTTTGAACAGTTTTGAACAGCTTTGATTCATAACATCAGTTTTTCTTTTGAATTTTCAAACTTTCATATTTATTTGCTTTTAGCTAGCATTCTGAAATGATGCGATAGTTTTCATTTCAAATTATTTCTGTTTAAATTTATCACTGTTCCTATCAATAATACTGAACCAAGTAACATTTTTAGTTACAATTAAATAAAAGCTACAGTTTGGAATAAAATTTCCAACACAATCTGTTGTTTATTATTTTAAATTTCTCCATATGAAAGAAAATTGACTTTTTAACTCAGAACAAGGTGAATGACTTAATTTTCTTTTGTCTTTGATATTTTAAATCAAAATGCAAACATTTCACATAGAAATATTGATTTCATTAAAAAAAAGTATTTTCCTCCAACTCTGTGGGTTTGATCACATTACTTTATCTGGAGTAAAAAGCATTTTTCCAAACCTATATTTTTATAGGGGGAAAAAAAAGGCAGTTCAGTTTTCATTTGTTGTCTTTGCCTGTGTTATATAAATCACAATATTACATGGAATTCCTAGTAGCTAAGATAACTAAGCTCTACATCTGATAGAATATACAGTTTTGTTACTGACACTGCTGCATTAATTTCATCTCCAGTGCTGGAACATGCATTACCTTGTGTTTATCCATTGCTTACCAAGAGGAGAGGAACTTTTAGCTGAATGATTATTGCTTGATTGGTTGTTTTTTTAAATAAGAAAATTATCCCAATCACTTTTCTGCTATGATAAAGACAGCAAACAAATAATCCTTCTGTAATACAATTATTATAAGTAAATACATTGTACTTAAGTTTTCATACTAAGGCAGGTGCTTGAGACAAGAATATGTGGCATATCACAGGGATGAATCATGGGTTTTTTTCCACAGATATGCAAAAATGTATTTGTTTTTGTCAGGTTTGAAGAGGGGAAACTAATATCAATGGGCTGAAAGACTTCTTCAAAAGACCAGCTGCTATCCCTGGAGTCATAAAAACTTCATTGTTAGTGTTAGTTAGCTTATCCTCTAACTAACTCTGCTGTATGCCATATCAATAATAAAACACAACTTTATACATGGTTATGTTTTGTATCATCACTCAAGGACACTATTTACATTTAAAGAATTTAAGAAGAGTATAGAATCTATACAAATATGATCATGAATGCCCAAAGAAATGGTTGCTCCATTCATAAATGGGTTTTGCTTTAAACAATTGTTCAGAAAAACAAAACCTCATTTTTCACTTTTGTTTTGTGCAATGTATTTCAGTTGTGTCAACACTCTTTAAAGGCAACTACACAGATGTTTTGCTGTAATATTTTTTGCTAAACCTCCTGGTATTCATAATATTCAGGCTCCTTACTTTCATTCTTTAAAGAATCCATGGACAACCAATCCACTGATTGGTCCACCTTGATTGCTTCCTCAGAAAGAAAAATCCCATATTTTTGTCTGACGACACTCGTATTTATTAATGGATAACATAGGGTTACTTGAAGTTGTACAAATCTTAGAATAAAGAAAAAAATCTATGATTTTAAGGTCTGCGTACTTACTGGGCCTTTCTTGAAAGAGGAGTCATGGTGAAAATTAAGAAGGCTGTATTTTAACTCAGTATTGTACGTTGAAAGTGTACAAGCTACTGGAGCAGAGGCTCAGGATTAGTGATACCAGTGCAGGATTGCCACTAATTCAAATGGATGTGAAAGTTCTTAGCATGTTGTCAATTGCTAATCCAAACCTAATTATCCAAATTATCTAATTATCCAAAAATATCCTATATTAATTCACAGATGTGAGACTTAACTACTAATGAAACAACAATGAATGTGCTATGTGATGCAAAGATAGTTACCATCTGTAAGATTTAATAGTAAAATTTCCCTTTTTGAAGGCAGTGCGTCTTTGCCACTCATTGAAGTAGGGTTTGAATGCCACAGTCAGTAAACTTATAGTTCTTGTTAGTGTGTTTTGCCTTTTGGTGTGTACCACTGTTGTCCACTGGCAGTGTGTATGTGATGAAATGCTCTGGTGAAGGGGAGATGAAACATTTTCTACCAATTTTTCTAAAAGTAAATGAAAGATCTAAACCAGATCCAAAGCAATTCATAGAAAAACATTCAAAGAAATATAAAACAAGTTTTAAAACTCTGATTTTTTGTATTGCTTTGCTAAGCTAATTGGCCAAGGCATCTTTTGCTGCATGAAAATACAAAGGTTTATACTGCTTAATAGTCTTCCTGATCACCCCACTCAACTGCTGGATCATCATCCATTCGTAGAATAAGATAGGAGAGAAGCTGAAAGAGATTCTGCCACAAAAGTAAAGAGACAAAAAAGGAGAGGTCGCTTACATCTATCTCACAGCGGTCTCCAGCATAGTTCACATCACAGAGACAGTGAAACTTGTTGAGAAGGTTCTGGCAGAGGCCTCCGTTCAGACACGGGTCGGAACTGCACTCATCAATGTCCTTTTCACACCTAGAGTAAAGACTGCAAATAGTGAGCATCTGAAATCACAAATCAAATGCACTGGATAAGTACATTTTTAATTCAGAAGCTTTTCAAGGAAGAGGAGGATGCTCTAATGCTCTATTTGAAATCTGTGGTATATATCCACATGTGTTTATGATTTTACTAACGACCTGATTAGCCACACTCAAATCCTGAGCTTCCTGTATTATTTTCAAACACAGACAGTTAAGCCAGAAATTTCATCTCTGTAAAGCGTTTTATGGTTAATGGTGCTTAGCCAGGTGAAATGAAAGTTTGTGTGTGACTTTAGACCTAGATCTGGCACAAGTCCTGCTTACAGCTTGCTTATCCATTTTGGTTGTTCTGGAAACCTGAGGGCACATTTTCCTTCTCAGTAGTCTGGATGTAAGTCAAACAAATGCGTGGTTTTTTCCCAGCTGACTGCTCCTGGGAATATTCACCTGCCATTTCTCTTCTTCATTTTTTTCTCCTCAATTCCAAATGCCAGTAGACCCCAGCAGAATCTCCTATCCAGTCTCTCTGAAATGATTCCCAAGAATGGTAAGAATGGTGCAGAACAGGGTTTCACAAGCTGAAGTATGTATCATTACATGGTTTTGAGTTAATTCTGATGATAAAGGAAATCTGAGTTCTCATAATTTCTCTAGGCAACTAATTGAATTTTAATAAGAAATTTGTGAGATGATTGTCTGAAAACTAGTAGTGATTTGGTTATTTTCTGCTCTGATAATGTTCCCTTTTAATTCTCTGCTTCTTTTTTTGAATAACGATGACAGTTAATCCTAATTTTTCAGATAAAAAAGCAGGTTTAATCTTGAGGAAGGATGTGAGATTCTCCTTCTGAACTACAAGGAATTGCTTTCTCCAATCATATTCATAACCATGCAATACACTTTCAGTGTTGCATTAGAGAAGAGCCGTTCTTTATATCTAATTTTCTTTTATATAAATTTCTTTATTAAAATCTAAAATCACTTCAACAGTTTTCCTTCAATGGTAAATTCTATTCATGCAATTCAAAAAGCTAATTTAAAGTACTTTTCCAATGTATAAAAAATCCTATACCTCTTTTTATGAGTAGCAAACATTCCACATTTCCCTTTCCATCTATTAGTAAGTTCATTGAACTTATTTTGTGATCCCAATTCATTGACATAGAAAGATACTGTTTTCTCTATACTGTGCATCAATGGCTTTCTGGGGAATGAAATATTGTCTTGAAGGAAAATGCCTGTTTTATCGATCTAATACATAAATATACAAAAGATTTTGGTTTTAGTTTCCTTATTAACTGGTATATTTGTATTTGTTCTGAAAAAAATTTTCTTGTTTGATATGCTATGATCTGTTAGCACAGAAGTACTACTGGTACATGGTTTGACAGCCTGGAGGAAAAGAGGACAAATAGTCAATTTTAGACATTGGAGAAGAATGCCTTGCTGCAATAGTCAGTTAAAGCACAGCATGCTCGGTACAAAGCTGCCGTTCAATATGAGAACCATGGGAAGCATAAAATAGAGAATATTGCCAGCCAGTGGGATGGATGCAAGGAAGGCTCATTCCCAAAGCTGTAATTAGCAAGTTGCCTGGCAGGGGAAGGAAGAAGGACAAAGTACTTTACCTTCTACCTCGTAGTCCCAAGAAACATACACAGCAGAGAAGTGTCTAAGAATATGTTTTTACTTTTGTATATTTTATTTGCTTTGATTTTTCCACCTTCTTTCTTTAATGTTGTGAGGTGGTGAGTTAAGTGGTGCAATGCATTTTGACGTCTGCCAACTGCGCTGTGCATTGAGTGGGAATTTTCATTTCATTTATCTTTTATAGCTTACGGTACCATTCCCACAAAATCAGTGGGTTTGGGGGGAGAATGAAAACCTTTTGTTGAAAACTTTGTGTTTGCAGAGCCAGCATCGCTTGGTCCTGTTGAACTTTTGGATCTTATACTCCGATGTAATGCTGATTTCACTAAAAGCATACATGGTATTTCCTTTATCACTATCCAAGAAGGTGCCCTTACCTGTTTAGACTATATTGTTACTGTTATTGTATCCTGTGTTTCTACAGCACCTAATGTCCTGAGGCTGTCAGGCCTCCCTACGTCAGGGCTGTTTGTAGAATGTTATCAAACGGTAAGTGTGAACTGCTTTGTCTGTATTTCTGCAGAAGATCAAAACCTCCATGGCTATTACCCTCTGGACCCTTCTGGAACAGCTTTTGGAAGAATTGCTCCAAAGAGACCTGCTGAGCATCTCACCGTTCTCCAGCAAATCCACGCAGGCACACACAGGTCAGCTCGCCACTGAGATCAGTGCAGTTGCCATAGTTGAAACAGGTGAGGTTTCTCTCTTCGTTCCCACAAACTGTATATGGTAATCTTCTGTATCTAGGTAAGTATAAAAGGCAATGGCAGTTATTTGCACTTTCCTCATTTCTGTGTATCTTGTGCTCTCTCAGCTTTTCACTTTACTCTAGTCCAATTCTTTGGTGGCAAATATTTAGATCTACCTTATAGATTTGTTATTTAAGTGCAGAATCTAGTTCTGTTAGTCTTCAAATAGAGGAAGCAGTGCTCCTGCTGGCAAGTACTATTCAATACCAATGTGAAAGGCATTACATTTTACCTGTATATGAACACGAAGTTTCAGAGGATGCACATACTCAGTGCCTCCTTGTGTTTCCTCTTGGAAAGGAAACGCCACATCTGTGAGCATTGACACATCTGGTGCCTGGGGTACTTAGCGTGCTCATGGTTAGTGGTAGGCAGCAACTGAACCAGGGAAGCAACGCTGTTACTGGTTGGGATATTGCCCAAAGGAAAGACAGGAGGAATGGAGGTTTAAGATTCACAAAACCTGCTTTGCTTAACTTTAATTTGTTGAATTTGGTTTTCCTTTTCCAAATATTTACCGGCAAGCTAATGATTCTTTTTTTTTAGAAAAAAAAAGGAAGAAAAGGTAACACTTTACCTACATTACTGACATGCCTCTGTGTGATAAGTGGAAAGCTTAGAGTACTTCAAAAGAGAGAATTAGCATACAAGATAGAGCATATCAGGCCAATATAAGGTTATTTTCAAATCTCAGGATGTCCTCACTACTCAAAAAAGTGAACAAAAATTGACAATTGTGTAATTATAGCCTAAAAGAATGTGGTTGGGCAGCATGAAGACAATTGTCTATTTGCATCCATGAAGCTGCATCAGACTGGGTTTGTTAGAGTCTTTTGGAGGAAGGAGAAGAGTTTTTCCTTCTCTGAGAGCAACAGGACATGCTCAGAAGGGAGATGTTTATGGTGTGCAGAGAAGGGCAATTAAAGATGAGGCACACCAGGGAAGAGCTGCAGCCTTTACGGAGTTGTGTCTGAGAAGATTAGGAAACAGATGCACGAGGAGTCTCAGAAATTATGTCAATATTGGCCTCTGTGGTGTCTGCAGCCACCAGCACTGCTGGGCTGGGCGAGCAAGCTTGGAGGAAAAGACCCACCTGACCAAGATACAGTGGGTGGGGAGAAAAACTTCTCTGCAAGCCACTGTTATTTTCTTTTACCCACCAACTCTGAATTTCTCTACTTACAGTTCTAGAGATCTATTACTCTAATACAGTTTAGAGGTTCAAAACCCTTAAAATCTTCATTCCTAAGAAAGATGTGACACATCTGTCTCTGAGCTCTGGTAGACTTGTAATCCTGTCATCAGATAGTTTGTAGACCCCAGGCTGGCAGCAGAGCTGGGCAGCAGAGCTGTGCCTCTTTTCTCGTCTCGTTGCCTCATCGGTCTCTGCCTGAGCTGCCAGCTCTCCACTGCCTCAGTCTGCACCTAATTGATCTGTACAGCTGTCTGTGCTGCAGACTCTTTATACACTAATTCTGCAGCCATGGTTAATATATAGAGATGCATAACATCTGTGTTTAAAATGGAGACATCAGTGATGCAATTACCCTTCAGAAGAGACCTGATAAAAACATGTGGATGTGCCTTGTTTATAGTACCTGCAAAATTTTCCGGTGAAGTTACCAGCACACAGGCAAGAATATCCATTAATCCCATCAATGCAAGTGGCCCCATTTGCACACTGGTGGCCACGGCAGTTATCTATGTCCTCTTCACAATTCACCCCTGTGTAACCAGATTCACAACTGCACTCATAGGAGGAGACCCCGTCAGAGCAGTTTCCATGAATGCAGGGGTTTGAAGAGCATTCGTCTATGTTGACTTCGCAATGGGTGCCAGTCCATCCTTTTGAACATATGCAGCGGTAGGAAGTATAGAACTCTTCACATATCCCCTCATGCATACAGGGATTTGAGCTGCAGACATCTACTTGCAAACAGCCAGTAAGAGCAGGGTTTGCGGATATTTTGAGAAATTGCTCCTCTTGAGGTTTTTTTGTAGGGATGTCAGCGTTTTCGAAGTATGAGAGATAAATGCCACTGATTTCTATGGTGCTCATACATCCTCGCAGGCCATCCAGACTGTCAAAAGCCTTGTCAGCCACATAGATGTCTGTCTCTTCTCTCAAAAAGTTGAGGTTTCCAGCAGCAGTTGTACTAGTTGCAGTGTCTTTCTTGTTGTCTATATCAATGTGCCATCTAGAGAACTGGGATAGGGGCTCTACCATAGAGACCATCACTTGATGCCATTTCCCATCACTCACAGGCAGAGAACTCGCAAGGGTCAGCTTATAAAAGCTGTTGCCGCTTTGCAATTGAAAGAGTAATTTGGAGTTGCGGATGCTGATGGTAACAAACTCTGGCTCTTTCTCCGCATACAGCAGTATCACGTCTGTGTCCCTAGTTCGAAAGCCAAATTCGATATTGGTGAGGTCTCTGCTGATTTTCCCATTGCTTCTATAAAATATCGCACTGCTTCGGCCACTGAACACTGCATTAACAAGACCTGTGCAAAGATAATAATTGAGAAATCAGGCCAACTTTAAACCTATACATGTGGAACAGTATCTCTTCAATGCCCCATGTTCCCTGACTCGTAAGTCCTTTTGGGTTTGCTGAAAAACAATCAAATTCCACCAGTGTATCAGTTTATCCTTGTCTGCCCCTTATGGCTGTAGAAATTACAGAGCAGTGCAAGCTATACTGACATCAAAAGTGTGCTGCTTTGCATCATCTCAAGTTATATTCTAAAAGTATAATTCTACATTAGTATTATCTTTCTTTTCCTTTATTAGACAAAGAGAAGGAGGTAATCATAATTGCATACATCTCACAGCTGAGAATAAGAGGGTATTTCAAAACAAGAAATGCATTTGTCATTTTGGGTTTGTTCTCTAGTTTTGTACAGCAAGTTATTGCCCATGACAGATCTGGATGGGATGAACCTTTGCTCTCAATTCCTGTTTTCTTAGGTAAAGCATTAAAGAGATTTTTAAAAAGTATTTGATTAAATCCCAATTTACTCTCACTGGTGATGAATTTAATTGAAGTCAGTTGACAAAAAATCCCTTTAAAATCAATGTAAGAAGAGTCATGCCTGTCACGTTTAAAACCAGCTTCTCCTGCTGCGTGTGTACTGCCACAGCCCTGCTGATGGAACAGAGCCTGTGCTGGCTGGGCTGGGAGGGCAGCAGAGTACTCAGCTTGCACTGCTGTGAGTGAAAATTGATGGGTAACATTGTGGCAGTTTTATGGATGTCTTCACAAAGGTATTTGACATCTTCCATTAGCATGGTTTCTACTAAAATGCACTAACTCGCTGGGCTGTAAATTTGCACATTCTGAGATTTGTGAGGATTATCGATAGGGAGGAGGGACAGGAAGGAATGTCTTCTGTCCCTTCTTCAGACAAATTTAGCTTTGTAAGATCCTAGCACTGAGATAAGGTGGGTTTCTGATCTATCTGTGGGCTCAGAGGTAGATCAGATGTAAATCTGGATGAAAAGAACCCCTGGGAATCACAGTAAGAAATTATTAACTGTATATCCTGATACTAAGGCAGCAGAGGTGTAACTACACTGCCTGATGCATCAAATGTGTGTCTTTCTGATAGCAGAAGTTTCCTCAGAGGAAACCACGCTAAAAATGAAAGTCAGAACTTTTATTTCTGATCTTTTAAATGTCTCACAAAGCTGAGAATTTCAAGCTCATAATTCTCAAATATTCCTGTAGAACTCATTACTAAGTCCTGAGCACAGCAAACTGTCTGGGTGTGCTTTTACTCTCAGTTGTGATACTGGGAATACAGATTTGCTATCAGTTACTGTTCCTCACATCTGCTTCCTGTATTCACCTTTTCTCTAATTTCTGGAGTGCATGTTTTCCTACTGGGCTTGCTAACCATAGCTGTCTAGGTTCAACTAGAGCCACAAGTGCCTGAAAACCAGCTCTTTCTCTGCCTTAGTTTAAAATGGTACCCAGAGCATAACACAGTAGGCTGGCAGAGAAGTCACTGGCCAGCAAAACTCCTTGTTTTTTCATTACCCTGTGTTGTACAACAGCAAGTCTATGCTGTAGCTAAGAAAACAACTAGTTAAAAATACAGCTCTGTAGTGCAGTTCTCTTGGAATATTTATTAGGGAAACTCCCTACTATTTCCACATAAACCAGCACAAAAATCAAAACCTGATCTAACAGTGTAAATTACCTTGATTTTAGCAAAAGGAAAAGGTCCAGATACTTTTCATTTTGCTGTCTGTGTGTGTTTATATTCTACTGTAATAGGCAATAGTAAAGTTTATGAGAGAACGTGTTTGGATGTTAGCATTAAAGCCGTCTATTAGAGAAGGTGCAGTTATTTTAATTTCAGTTATAAATTTTAACAAGTGGTGCAATGCTGATTCTAACAATCGCAACAAAAATAGCACCCTATTGGTCTGTCAGCAAATTGTCTATGATAGAAAGCTTTTGTTGACCAACCTTCTCATTCCTAAGAGTCAGGCATTCTAACAGCTTCCACCAGACTGTGTGTGTATTTATCTTCTTCACAGCATCGTTAGGGCTTTCTTTGATAGCAAAAAGAAAAAATATTGCTTCAAAATCCTTACTTGCTTTTTAAATTCCACTCCAGGGTGGGAAGGAGAAGGGAAGTGGAAAAAGAAAGAGAAATGCAGGGTAGCTAATGCTCTTAGAGACAGCTAATGGCCATCAATTTTTAAATAGACTGCTTGGCATGCAGGTGCTTCTTAGGAAGTTACTAGTTGAATAACTGTAGTGCTGGTATTAAGGCGACTTCCTTCAAAGATATTTAACATTTAAGAAAATCAAATGATGCAATACATGCTCTATAGCTTATCTTTTCAGAATGATGGAGAACATTCTAAGGTTAATCCAACACTGAATATCTTCTTATTTCTTTACAGTGGAAGTATGAGGGGTACACTTACACTCTGACAACGTATTGGTCTATTGTACAACCTCAACAAGTTGTGCTGAATAAGTCAAAAGCAAAGGTCTTGTAAACATCAGTGTCTGTGTCAGGGGGTCTGGTTGAAAATTCTGCATTTGGTAGGGCAGACTCTTCCTGTTGATATTACTTAGAATAGACATAATTATTATTTTAATACCGAAATAACATTTGAATGAACCTTAAAGGCAGTGAATCTTGAGTTTAAGAAAACGATGATGAAAATTTCTACAGTTTCTGATCTCCAAAGATTATAGGAATAACTAAATTGTACCTACATTCAAATCCCTGGTGCACCAGCTGGCATTGCGCTTCATGAGGACAGGATCCAAGCTCACACCACTTAACTTCCTCGCATGCCTTCCCCACTGTGTAAGGGGGGCACGTGCAAGTAAAGTCATCCCAGATTGAATAGCACACACCACCGTTATGGCAAGGATTGGACTATGGGGAAAGAAAAGAGACAACCTAAATGTGAATAAAAGCTGCTGGACTCTCAAATCTAAGGCTGGGGGACTGTTTGGCAAAAGAGAGGATTCTGGCTATTTCAGACAGAAAGTGACAAAGACCAGCACTATGACAGCACAGCATGTTCAAGAATTGGTGAAAATGGTATTTCAACCTTAAAATATTTTAATTCTCCCCTATGCAAATACATTTTGCTGCTGATATTCATCATATGTAGCATAACTTAACAAAATCTGCTCTTTCTAGCATTTTTATATATTTTCCTAAGAAGTCATTATCATCACATAATGTATGGGAACGTACAAAAGATTAAAGGGAATCCCCCATTTTAAACATGTGAAAGTGCTCTGAGCTATGTAATTCTTACCTTGCAGAGGTTGTCACTAGTGCAGCCTTGGGTGACATTGATAAGAGTTCGATTGATAGGAGAATTCAGTGAATTGGTGATGGGGAAGAATTCCAGTGGCTGGTTATTCACTCTTACATCTTGGATGCAGCCTTTGAAATACCTGCCATTTTCATCAGTTTCTTTGTTATCTGGTAGGCCTCCAACGTAAAGAATATCCTTACTTTGGATGGTTAGGAGCGGAGTAGAAATAAAGCCTAGGTACTGAGAAGACTGGAACAATTCCACCTTATTTGGTTCTATTTTTAATGTTATTAAGTAAAAGTTGCCATCGTTCATAGAGTGTTTACCTAATAACTTAATGGAATTTAGAACTAGCACTGTGAGTTTCCCACCTTCTAAGTAGACTCTTACGTAGAGGTAAGTACTGTTTCTCAAAGCCAGTAACAAGCCAGAAGATTTGCGTGTTCGGACAAACATTGATATGTTCAACTTTTCATTCTGAGTGGCATCCTGAGTGGCATCAACAGGAAGAGCAGCATAGCCTGAGGAGTCTTCAGATCCAAACCGGCCTGGAATGTACTCTTGAGTTCAGAGATATGGGAAAAGATTGAAAAAAAGAGAGAAGGTAGAAAAATAAAATCCTTAGGGCTAAATGACAAGAAAGCCAATGATCAAATAGCTACTTGATAGTATTTACGTATGGTAGTAAGATGTGCTGTTATTTATGGATGAATAAAGACTTGATCCAGCTGTAAATAGCTTCTATTTCAAAATTCCTCTTGGCCTCCATGGCTGTAGGATTAAGCCCCAGTACAGGACCAGATGTTATATTATTGGGCATATTTTTCCCCTTTATCATGCTCTGTGTAATGCTGTGTTTTCAAATGGCTAAACAAGGACAGATTTCTACAGTTTCCTGAGTTGATCCTCAGAAAGATCATTTTGAAAAGAACCTAGCTGCTTTGATCCTCTGATGACCATGGAAGTTAATGTAATTCCGGAACTTTGTGCTATTTTTTTGCACTGATTTCAATCATAGAAATAGCCCAAAGCTTTTCAGCAAACCCCTCATGTGTGAAACCTCCAAATAGGGCACCTATTTGGTGCTGCATAGGCTCCCCAGTTCTCTAACAGACTTTCTGATGCTGGGGCTCATCATGTGCTTGTATACATCAACTTGTATCTAGTTGTGAATCCTGCTCAGTCCTGTGAGTGCTCATCACGCTGTGGTGTTAAGGCGGAAAAATGATCCAGGATCGAGTAAGCTTTATTTTTTTCTTTCTTTTTGTGCTTATCAATTAAAATGATTAAACCGAAACCATCTGTCTCTGGGCCTTGCTCTTTATTTTCAGTAATGATTTTCAGACTTGTAAGGATACAAAATATGTAGCCAAACCCGTATTTTATTCTGATGAATCATCTCGTTAGAGCACAACAAAGTGTTTCTATTTTTACACTTAAGGTTTCGTGATCTTGTCCTCAATATTACAGACTTCCTGCCTAAACACTTTCAAAAGCTATTTTTAATATATCAAATTCATAGAAAGAATAAACCAAACTTTTTCTTAAATGCTCACATAGCTAAAGAGTCAATCCTCTTTTGTGCAGTAAAACTCCTAGAGCGAGATCTCATAGGCCAAGTTTCTGCCTGCAGCACTGCTTTTTTTATGACTACATTAAAAAACCCAATGAAAATAGAGGACTGACTGTGAAGCCACAACAGACCCTTAATAACCACACTGCACTACTATGCGGCACGGTAATATTATTTAGCAACAAGAATAGATCCCTTACTTGCTCCTAAACAGACAATTTCTTAAATACATTAAATATGAAATATTGTAATTCTATGAATAAGACTACCTATATATCTACATCTGCTTGTTAAAACTCTGGAATGTAGAAATAATTATTTATTGAAATGAGTGTTTGGAGGCATTAAATTTCTCTAAGTTTTATCTTCTCCTTAGGGTGTACTAGAGACCAAGACATTTTTCCATGAGGGTAAAAAGAATATTTCTGCTGGAATGAAGATTACACATTTGCAGTATTAGAAGGAAGCATTAATCTTCAAAAAGGTATTTCATGTTTACAATTACTTTGTTACAGTTCTCTCTATTTATAAAAATACATATATGTATATACACATCATCATTCTGATCTTCTCTTTGATGAGATGGCTAGCATCACCTTGGTCAATATTAACCTCTTGGGTCACAACATCTGGATGTTGATCAAAATGAGTCAACATCTGTTTGTTATTTTGTATATGTAGAGAAAATATTGCCTCTTGTCAATTAAATACTTGGCAGCAACTTTTCTTCAAAAAGACACTAGCATTTCTTATGTTATCCTTTACTGCAAGTCCCCGCAACTCTGCCTTTTAAGAAACCTGCCACAGTCTTTTAAATATGGCATATATCTAGACCCTATGTATCAAAATGGCATGGTGCCATGATTTGCAAGGAATATTGTGGTCAGCAGGAAAAAAAAGAATAAAAATGCATGCTTTCTAATCATTCTCAACAGTTCTAATGCCAGTGTAAGCCTCTCCTAGCCCTGACTGGTTTTAATTTTGCTTCATATAAGGAGGCAAACATATTTACCAGATGTTGTCCTATGCTCCAAAGTTGCCTTCCAAATCTTAGGATAAATTACAGCTAGACTTCAAAGAAGTCTGTTACAATTACCTCTCAGACTTTGTCATTTTGCAATAAAACCAAGAAGAAAAACTATTGAAAAGTATTGATAACTATTACAAAATGAAATTGTATTTAAACATTTTGAAATTTATTTCAAGCTACAGCTTTCTGCAGCAATGCATTCAATAAACCCCTGAGGCCAGACATTCAGCTGATGTAAATCAATGTAGCTTCACTGGCAACAGAGCAGCCATGCCGATTTACACCAGTTTATGGATGTATGGATTAGAATGGATCTGTCCATTCTAATGTAACTATGGCTCTGCTGTTGCACTTCATTTTTTCCAGTCCACTTGGCAAATATGTATACACAAATATATGTAAGTATGCATATTTGTGTGTATGTATGCATTTCTTCTTCCCTATACATTGTTATGATAGACCATGTGTGCATGGTTAGCCAGCGGGCAGAGAGGGAAGCAGGGGCAAGGATGCTGTGTGCAAGACTCATTCCTGTGCAGTTTTCTTCAACAAAACTGCTTGTTTGAAATCCCTAAAACTTATGCTGAGGAAGTATTGCAGAGTCCACCCCAAAATGCTCCTTAGGGGTGCTGTACTTACAGCTCCAGAGGGTTTCACACAACAGATGCAGTATAGCAGGGAACTAGGCAGGGACCTCCTGTTGTCCTTCCAATTTGCCTCAGCCTGCACTTGGAAAGATCATCTGTAGCAGGGAAAATGCTACGGGCATCTGCAGCTTTTGTATTCCTGCCTGTCACTGCCAAAGATGCTGTTTGCTGAGATGTGCCCTTTCGTTTGCTGAGACACAAGCAGGTTTTCCTCTGGTCACCAAGCAGCTATCTGGTAATGGCCACCTTCGTTAGTGATTCTCCAGAGCTGCCTTGGGAGCGGCTGAGAGATGAATGGGCCCTGTTTCCAGCCTCTGGAGCCCTGCCTTCTCCTTGGGCTAATCAGATTAAGTTAATAGTATAATCTCTGTCATTTTTTTTAAATTGGAATCTGTCTTTTTTTAACTTGCAGTGCTTCTGCTTGCCTTTCATTGCCTTAAATATGAGTTTCTTTATAAACGCCTAGAGAGCTCAAAGATAAAATTTTCAAAGAATGCTTTGAAAGTAAGACTCAAACTCCAAGTGATTTAGTTGCTTTCTAAATTTTCCTTGGGGTGCATAACCTATAGCCAACTACAGTTTTCCAGAGTTTATGCCACGCTAAGAGCTCTAGAAGATTTTAAAGCGGGTGAGTGGAATCCACCAGTTTAGCCTGACTTTTTGTCAGGCTGAAAAGTAACTGGAAAATACTGAAGGTGTGCTACTACTAACCTCTTGCACTTGCTTACCACCTGACATCAAGCTCCAGAAATCCTAAGGGTTGTGCTGTTTCATCACCATGGTAACAGGATTGTTTATAATAACTTTTTCAGTAACCATTAAAACACAAATGCCCACAGCATTTCCTTACCTGTTGTGCAGCTTGGCCCTGTGTACGGCCGGTAGCAATCGCAGTGGTAGCTCAGCCACAGGTTGGTACAGCGCCCCCTGTTCTGACAAGGGTGGGTTTCACACCAGTCTTTTTTAGTACATCCTGTCCTGACATTTAAAGATGATTCAGGTGATACATTCTCTGGTGTAATAACATTCAAGTCTATTTCAATGTCCTGAAGACAGCCTACAAACGAAGGTGCAGAATGTATATTATAGATGTTAAGTAGAGAGTTGCTGCTAATGTTCCCCACTGGTAAGCCGCCCAAAAACGTGCTCTGAAATGCAAGCATCATGTGATCATTATCTATCACAGCAGACGTTTTATTGAGACACGATTCTACACAAGAGCTGTCAAGCAAATTAAGAGTAATAGCTCTTGCCAAGGTTACCTCCACCGAATGCCATTCTCCATCACTGACATTATGTGAAATATGCAAAAGGGCCTGTGGCTTGTTATTGACTTGCACGGATAAGTGTAAGTAGCCATTCAGTAGCTCCAGCTTCGCAAATGTATTTTTCTCCCCTCGGTAAAACAAAAAAGCTGTAGGCTGCACAGTTTGAAACCTCAGGTTTATATTATAGAAAAATCCCTTTTTAGGGTTCAGGGGATTCTTCAACAAAAGGAAACTGTTTCCTTGAAAAGAAAATGTGGTTACAGTTTCACAGTGTATTCCAGTATACCCAGGTGAACATATGCAGCTGAATCCATGTTGGCCATTTTTTAAATGTGGGATACATATTCCATTGTTTTGGCATTGCTGATCAGTACAGCCATAGAGAACTTCTGTACAATTCCAGCCTCCATAATAAATCCCTTCTTCATCAGCAGGTGGGCAATGGCAAGTGTAATTCCCAGGAAAATTCTCACAGATTCCACCATTTTGGCAAGGGTTCATGTAACATTCATTGATGTCTTCATCACAGTGAGTACCTGAAGAACAAACAAGGAATTAGACATTCTGGCTTGGATAACTGGAGACCCAAATGGTGTTTTTCAATAACATGTGTTTTCTTGACTTATCTTTAATTAAAGGGGAACGCCTTGATAAATAGATGATTGACTCGCAAGCCTATAATATGTTAAATATAAGAATGGCATTCACATGCCACAGTTTTCTTGTGCACAGTATTATATAAACACAGCTACAGGCTGAGTGGAGAAGAGGTTCAGAGCAGCCCTGCAGAGAAGGACTTGGGGGTGTTGGTCAATGAGAA
>JANHGB010053653.1:32954-46024 GCA_026283785.1 Coracopsis vasa
GACGCGGAGATGGCCCAATACGTATGCAATGGATCAGGGAAAATCTGTTTCTTATCTTCCTTGGAAGCAGTTAAAATACCCAAATACTTTTTTGAAAACTCATGCTAAGTGCAGCTCCTAATATTTCCACTTTCCTTCATAGTTATTCTAGAGAAAACAAGAAATAATTTGCAATTTGCAGTCAGTTTACAAACTAGTATCATCAGCACCAAGTAGTTAATAGGCATAATTATCCACCACACCTACCTTTATATGCAAACTTGCATTGAGCGATTTTACAGCAAAACACAGGCATTTTTCATGGAAAATTACAGAGCAGCATTCAGCCACAATGAATTGCTTCCAGTGGTAGATAAACACAGTTACTCAGGCTAATTCCTTGCCTGTCAACTTTATTCAATCATAGTTGTAAGTAGACCCATCTCAGAGAGGAGTAAGTTACAGGATGGCCAGAAGGGAAATGAGAATTGGTTGGGATTTGTTTAGAAGATTAGCTAGAGTGAAGTGGTCGTAGCATGTATATAAAAGGCTCTCTCTGCAGTGATCCTCCTCACTTACGAGTTTTCAATTATAAAACATAGTTCTCACCTGAAGCTTCAGGTTATCAAACGCAGCCAGTGTTATCTCCCTGGTCTGGCAGCGGGTTTTACAGCAGCAGTCTTTCTCTGGTTTCCAGCCAGGCTCATACTACTGCAGTGTGAGATGTCTATGTATACCTTAATATGTAGTGGCATCTGGCAGAAATATGACTCATTGGGACTGACTTTCTGAAAGTGAAGTGTACTTCCCAAATAGTTACTGACTAGGGGCCAGGATGATGTCTGCTTTGCCCAGTTTGTGGCAATTTCTGTGTTAGCGACTTGTCCTGCTTTTGCTATTCTAGTATATGAAAAATGAAGTTACCATGAGCCGTTTCCTTTTTGGTCAATGTTTTAATACATCTCATGCCTGATATTGCTCCCTTCCCTGCCTGGACATTGAGAACAATGCGTCCATAGCTCTTGTATACAACTCAGTCTTACTGGGACAGCTGTAGAAATGCAGGTCTCTGATGTTTTGTGTCAGAGATAAAAACTAGTTCAGTGTGGAAGCAGTAGGATGAGGGATGTACTTAGCCTTGTTATGGGGCTACAGAGTGCTCAGGGCACGCTTAAGGATTTATACTCTGGGAGCCCTTGTAAAACCTTTCATAGTTGAAGTCAGCACAGTGAATGGCTGGATATTTAGTCACTACATATTCAGCAATGCATGACGACTCTGTGTATATCAGTCTGTTATCCTGTGGCACCTGCAAGGCATCATCTTTGCCTTGTAGCTTGTGGCCTGAGTCACACCTTGCAATAAAGACTGTCTCTGGAAAGGGTGACACAGATGCATAAACTGAAACCAACTTTACTATAAAATTTCGTGTCTGTGTTGTCTTCTACCTTATCAAATTAGATATAAATTTAATGAAATAATTTCAGGAGAACGCTAAACTTCTTTGGAAATCATATATGTTTCTTCTTTTAAGTTTAGATAATACATTTGAAAAAAAAAAAGTCAATATCTAACAAAGAAATAAAATGAGTTTTATGAGGAGGTACACATATTCTAAAGGTATTCCTTATTTATGGAAAACAAGTAACATCAGTTTTTAAATGCAAAGTGGCTACCATAGAGATGCTTAAGTAATTCAGTGTCTCCGTACAATGCTTATTTATTTAAGTAATTATATTAATATGTTGCAAAATAATTATTTTGCAGGGTTTTATATATATATACATAAACATGCAAATACATACATCTATATGACTACAATTTCATAAGATTACCACAAACATAAATATAGGTCACACCAAAAGACAAATAATAAGCCATTTTTTCATATCAGGAATACATAAATCAGCTGTTCTTACAAGCAGTATTGATATTGGTTGTTATCTGCCAGTTATTATACAAGCAAAGACTACTGTCACTCAAGATAAAAGCACTCTAGATAAAAGGATTAACCAATATTTATAGAACTGTACAAGCAGTTCAAATAGCTCAGGTTGGAGGAGAAGTTTAGAATGCAAGAAAAATAGTCTCTGAAGATGTAAGACATACCAAAAGCAAGCACAAGGGGAACTACTGTTTTCTCTTCAGTGCTTACATGCATTAACTCAGCAAAACATATTTGTATTTTTAAAGTAAAAGGTAAAGTAAAATCATTCAACCTTTTCTCTTCTAAATATATTACACACCCACCTAAAATTTATCATGTTTTTAAAGATAATGATTACTTTTTCCTCCTGTGAAGTTTTATTCAAAACAGAGATAAAATGGCTCCTTTAACTCAGTTTGATAACACCATTCATGTCTCCTTTTTTAACTTGCACATTATTAATATAGGGTATCTATTTTCTAGTTAGCCTTTTAATTAAACTATCTGTTTCAAATTTAGCAGCAAAGATTTCCTGCAGAAGAGGGATGACAAAAGCTTCTTTCAGTTCTGCTGAATGCCACTAGCTTTCATTTTGATTAAAAATTATAAAAGTATTATCCAAATTAGACTTTTGATACACAGCTTTGGTTAGAAATTTGTTTACAGCCTTCTACCTTTCTAGTTCCTTGACACTACATAAATATCAGGCAAATACAAACAAGCAGTCTGCACAGACACTACATGTTCAGTATGGTCTAAAGGCACATATAATTTCACAAAAAGAAAGTATTTACCTGTAAACATTGTCATTAAAATGATGTAAACCTGTGTCCTAGTTGCAACCATCTTTTTCCAGAGAAAAAGATCATTTAGCACTTTAGCAGTCCACAAAGTAAGTTTCTGTAAAATTCAAAACAGTTCTCAGTATAACAGCTTTCTTTCCAGGATTAGCTTGCTCCACTTCTGTACCTGCTGATGTAGTCTGATGGTGTATTTTGCTCAAGCCAGATCAACAAGGCTTAAACTAAGACACATTAAACTGCTTACGCAATAGATATGTATTCTACTTAAATTCTTTTTCAGCATGTTCTGTCCAAGTGTGCTCCCACTAAACTTTGATCAGGTTTCACAGAAAGGCATATTTTTAGGATCCATTCAAAATTGATTTATCACTTTTTGGTGTTTTACAAGGTGCTGGGTTTTTTAAAGACCATATTTTCTTTAATTTTCAAGAGATTTGTTAATCCAGATCAATTCTTTCATGCTCACTGTCATTCAGAGAAACTGTACATCTCAGTAACCAGATAGAAAAGACCTAATATTATATATTGTTTCTTTATTTTAGAAAGTATTTCTATTCCACCTCTTGCATTCTACTTACTGGAAATCTATGACTGCAGATTTTTGAGTGTGCTAGATAGGGAGAAAAAAATCAACTAAAACATTTTCTTTCTTTGGCTCTTGAACAGGACATTTTGATTTGGACCTAATTTAACGAGAGGAAAATAGAGTTCAGGCGATTGAACTTCTTATTTCTGTGATAACTTAAGCAGCAGACTTTTTAAAATGTATTCATTATACTTTACTTACATGATATAATAATGAATTGCTTTAAATATTGCTAGAGCAATATCTCTGAGTAATCAGTTAATTATAAAGCGAGAAAGTCTTTCCCCAGGTTGATATGTATACCATCCACCCGGCATATGGCAAACTCTGGGTTCAGATCTTTGCTCTGGCAGTTTCCCATTTTAAAATCTCAACAATGGATCCTGTAGTTTCTCTCAGCCTGTCCCCAAGAAAATGTTGATTTTTGGCAAACATGTTTTTCAGTTCCTTCTTCTCCCTAAATGGAAATTCCTGACCCTGTGTCAAATTTCTTTCAAGGTTCACCAAAAGGCGTGCATGCAGGATACAATTTTGGATTCATTTAATCTACAGTTCACAGTTGCTTCTGTGGTGATGCTTAAAAAACTGCTTCTCCTTCCAGCCTCTGATAGAGGCATGGAGTGACTTTTCTTATAACAAATTCAAGTACCATAGGGTAAGAATGTCATCTAGACTCTTTGAAAGGTTAGTAAGGAAGCTCTAAACAAAATAAAGTTCATGTTGATAAGTTCATGTGCTTTATTAGTAGTGCTTATCAGAAGTCCCATGCTACAGCTTGAAGTTTAATATGCATTTTTTATTTAGAAAATAACAATAAAAGGTTGGAGGTTCTTGGTAATTGTCAGTCTTTTTGCAACATGACCCTGATAAATGTTCTGAGGTAAGATTATGAACATACACACTGTCAACAAGTTGGGATAGGCATAGACTATTACAGCTCAGTGAAAACACAGTTGATGACGCTGAGACAGAGCAACTTCATACCAGGGTATTTAGCAAACTGCCTGAAGCCATGTCAGAACTGCTAGTGGGTGTTTTGAACAAACCTGTCAAGAACAAGTGGGTTACAGAAGGTGGTAGTTACTCTAATTACAGCAAGGGTTTGAAACTGTCTTTAATACCATTTTTGTGTACAGACCAAGGAGAAAAATATTCATGGAACCACTACAAAGCGGTGTAACCCTGATCAGAAAGTAACAGTCAGAGGCTCCCTGTCAAACTTCGGGGCTCTTTTGATTACGGTTTGGGATTGTCCTGGCTTTGCTAAGGTCAGTGTTTTCCTGAAAGATGTGCATGATGGTATAAAAAGTTTACTTATTAAGTTGTCTGATAAAGCAGGCTTAAGTGAAACTTTTGAGTGTGTTAAAGACAACACTACCTTTATAGGTGAAATTGGAGAAATGATCTGAATATATTGTGTTGAATTCTGGAAGGACTCACTCAGTTTCTATGGACTCAGGCTGGAATAACCAGCAATCAGGCAGTGCAATAGCTCCAGTTGATAAAGCCTAGGTCAACCTTAGCAGGAATACTGCTGGTCACTGAGATCATAGTAAGCAAGTGAAGAAGTTATGGGTTTGACCCACACCGAGAAAGATCCACACTTTAGGAAAATATTTCTAATGATACTAAAGCAACAGTGCCTTGGCACAAGATATCCACTGGGAGCCATAAGGTCTGTTTTGGATCCTTGAAAATAGATTAGAGACACAAGTGCAGTGTGACATGAATCAGCTGCTCCTGTCTTAGACACACAGATGACCCAAAAGATACCTGCATGTCTGTCCTTTCCATTTTTTTTCCATATTTCTGTTATTTCCTTGAATAAAATAATTCCCAGCAACTAAGCTGTAGATGTGGTAAGCTCTACGTACACATATATGTGTCTGTACACATACAGGTATAAAATGCATGTAGGGTTAAACCTTGGAGAAACTCAAATTGTAGCATACCCTTTAGAATATGCTTGATGGAAGACAAAGACAAAGAGTTTTGCAATAATGCTTTCTTCACCTACACTCCACATTTTTAGTATGTCTGTTTACAAAATCCTATCTCAGGCAGAAACAACCTTTTTCAAGGGGTCATTAATCCTGAGGCCATTGGAAAGATGTGGCAGAGTGTCTATTCTTCAAGATTCCAGGTATTAGCAGACAATAATGAAAATTCCAAATTTGCCACATCTGTGCTGATAATTGCAAAGAGATAATTACTCTGTGCTGGAAGGAGGAAATGCATGTTCATGAGTGAGTAAGTGCAAGGAAATAAATTGACTATCTCTCTGTCATTGTAATTAAAGCTAATGCTTCTGGGTGTAAATCAGTTGTCATGGAGGTCAGGAAGGAGATTTTACTCTTATGTACATCAGTGTAGAGCAAGTGAGGGGTATTTAAATGGATATATTTTTCTCCTATTTTATTTAAGTAAAGGATGAGCTTATATTGGATATTGAGGTTAATGTGACCAGCGATCTGATTTAGCATGGCAATTTTTGTTGCTATCTTAGCTGAAAAGCTCATGTAAAATGAAGGACAGAATACAGGGCAGAGCTGGAACACATGGAAAATTGGTTGCTTTAAAATAGTATGATAACAAGCATTTGCTAACATTGGGCTAATTAACACATGATACCTTTCACACAGAACTCCGATTTTCTGAAGTTGTAAGACCTTGCTAGTTACTCCTTTATTGCAGGCAAATTCACTGTTCTGTTATTTTTCCTCTTGCCATTTGAATTGTACATATAAAGTTAATACTGGCTAGGAAAAAATGTTAAAATAGAAAGAGAGTTGAATGACTTGGCTTGATCATTAAATATGTCACTCTAGCTGAGGGATATGGAATTCATAACGTGCTACATTCAGAATGGCATGCTGTAACTCAATCTTTTTAAACGATGCTGGCCTGAAGCTTCATAGACCAGTTTGAATTTTCAGTAAAAATGGCTTTTTTTAAAGCAGTAAAAAAGCCCCAATCCCTTAATCTCTTCAATCATTAAACTTTTTCTGAGAGCAAAAGTACTTGGAAATGTTTTTCCACTTGTTTCACATGTTTTGTAACACCTAAAATCGTTTTCATTTAAAAGAAAGAAAGAAACCCATGTACATGCTGTAGGTGATTAGTTGTTTAGTGAGATCTGGTGTGTTTATTTTATTTTATAAATATTGGAAACAGCCCACAGAGTTAAGCGTTGGCTTCAGCTTCCGGGTTGATCAGCCAGCCTATTTCACAAGCCTGCTCTGCAGACTGTGAGTGCTCCTTAGGCAAAGTTGTGTGAGGGGCGCAGCCAGAGGTCAGACACGTATAGTCTGTGAATGGCAAGGGGCCATGTCCTAGAAGGGCAGCACGGCAAAACTGTTGCTTGTAGCCTACACTTTCATCCCATATTTTGATTAACACAGCCAGCCATGTGGATCCAATTGTAGGATTAGGATCTGAATCTGGAGTAAAGAAAAACTTGGTGAAGAAATATGTCCTTGCATGGCACTCATTTTACTTTCATTTCCCTACTTCTAGAGTCAGCTTTATATATAGGTGAAAGAGACAGCTGCTATTGCTTTGACTGATGGAGGTAAGAAAGAAAATAGAATGGTGGCAGCCCTGTTTTCCCAGGCAGCATCCTTCTTCAGTGGGTTTTCTGGCTGCGTGAACATATCTTTAGCTATGGCCTCATTGTTGATATGAGCTAAAAAGGGTTGATGAGAGAAGGGAGAGCAGAATTACAGGGTATGTCAGATTAAAGTGGACAAAGGTGACTTATGAAGGATACGCTTAAGAAAGAAAAGAAAATAGCAGGGAAGGTTTTGGAGATTGAACAGTCGAACAAGTAGAGAAAAATGTGAACAGGAAAAAGGAAATGGAAATACAGAAATCAGTGATACCCCAAAAGATACTTATGTTAGCATTTGAGACAGCATTCTTGTTAGACACACAGGCATCTCTGGGCAGTAAGAGGAGTGAGTATATATGAGTATGGCCATTAATCTATACAGGAAAGTGTGAGAGATGTTAGAAAGGGGGAGGGATGTGAGGGATGTTTAGAAAGACTACAGATCAGGGATAAAGTCTACATAGAGGTCTGAGATAAAATTGAAATGGAGCAAGGAGACCACAGGAACAATGACAAAGACAAAAGACTTGGGGAAAAAATAGAAAAAAAAAAAAGAAGAAGGTCATAGATTTTTTGGTAACTCAATAATGGTAATCGTGTGTGGTGGAGCAGAGGAGTCAATTCACAAAATGTAGAATATTAAGATAGAGTCACAGAAAAAAATAGACGGAAAGGGACCTTCAAAGTCATCATCTGTTCCAATGCTCCACTCAAAGTTGGAACATCATCCAGACAAGAAATTGGAATAGTGGGTTTCAGAGAATTTGATTTGTTTATACCTGATTATGGACCAGATATTTGGAAGCCAAAGAAAGGTATTTGGTGTTCTGCTTCTAGTGCATTTTTGTGCGTGTTAAGTCATAAAAAATAAAAGTATATATTATTCAGGACTTTTTCATGTTTTACCTTTTAGAGAACTGTGGCAAGACTGTCGAATTCCAAGCATTAATGATCTGATTTGCATTTTTTGTAGATTTATGAGCTTGTACATACAGATGATGTGTGTGCATTTGAACTCAAGTATATCCAGAGGGATCTTAAAACAACCAATACCTTTGAGTTGCTTAATTAGATCATACAAGGTCATGTTTCATTGACTTGAAAATCTGTTTGGAGCATATGACTCACTTTGGAATTGGAAAACAAATTAATTTTCAGTCCTACAAACACTTAAGGGCTTTAAAAGAGTGCTTGCTCTTGATGAACACATCCATTGAGAAATGTATGCTGTGTCTAGTCTCCCCTAAAAGGGATTTTCTACGTTGTCTCTTACTGGCTGCTTCCTATTTGTTTTAACTGAGGTAGGCAAGCACAGCCACGGTGCTGTCTAGTGTGAAACAGCTACTGCCCTGGAAACAGTGCTTTGAAAAATTGCAGTCATTTGCAAGATTTTCTAATTTTGTTAAAACCAATGTGAATCTCTGCAACATACAAAAGTGACTGTGTTTACACAACTTCACTGTCAGTCCATATTGAAACAAACTGAAAAAGCCAGTAGGCTAGAAAATCATAGTTTTAATGGGGCTTATACAGCTTAACTGAGAATTGAGACTCGAAAATAGAAAAATAGAACATATGAATGTGTGAACGCACATAACATGTTTTTGTTGTGTGTATTTTGAGCTGTGCGTAGCATAGCTGTATAAATAGCATGAATATGATCTGTATTTATGCTCTGTAAAATTACACTTCTCTATTCTTACAGTATATTTTTATATAATTTATTATCACTTTAAATACAAGGCAAAAAATGTCTTCTACCCTGAACTATTCACTTCTACAATATATTTTTTAAAGCAATTATTCTACCTGATGTATGTTTTCTTTCCCGCATACATAGCTGTGACTTGCTATAGTGCAGATGTAGCTGCAATAGACCTTAAACTTTGGACTGTGATCTTTGAGTCCAGTTCTTTTTCAATGGGAATGGCAGAAGATCTTACCTCTATTCACTTCAGCAGCAGTGTTCGTTTCTCTCATGCCCTACAATGGAAGTTCTTTTGCAGTATGAAAACTCATCTAAACCATGGCTTTGTTTACCCAAGGTGTCATATGTTTAATGCATCTTGAAGCTGGGAAGCATGAGACCCAAACTAGTTTCACTTTGGCTAGGTCATATAATAATGCCAGCGGCAATGGGATAGCCTGAACTTCAGCTGAGATTGTGTGTACTTGCCATGGTGTCCTGGATGTCTTATTGGGAGATTTCCTGGGTCATTCTATGGATATGTTTTAGACAAATAGCTAGATTAAGTCTAGTTTCTGTATGTCTTTATGTGCTGCAGTTAACTTCTATAGCTGTGAAGACGTGCTCACAGTACAGCATTTAAACGGTTTATTTATTACTATAGGTAGCGATTTATCATGTTGTTCTGGCTCCACAAACAGGCCTAATAACAGATTCTGAACCGTCTTTGTTAAGAAAAAATAGTGCCCATAGGACTGACTACAGCCATGATTGTATTGATTATTATGATTTTCTATAATAGTGTCATGTTGTTAGCCAGACGCAAAAAATTACAACGGTGGGAGAGCAATCTGAATCAGATCCACCAAATCTATTTCTAGCAGTTAATTATTAGCATAAATTAGCTGTCTATACTAGGCTTTTTTTCTTCTCTCTGAGATTGTTTATTGAAAGTGCAAAGTTCATTATCAGCCAGGGAAAGAGTGGTTAATCTGGTTCTCCTTACACAGTCAGCAGAAGTCCTTTTCTAAGTTAATTCAAAATCATTTCTCTTAAAGGGACCAGCACTCAGGTGATCAGTAAAAGGTTAGCTTAACTTTGAAATTCTCCTTGCACCTCAAAAAATCAGCCCAGGTACCTAAACAGAGGCAGATTCTGCTTTATTATAGTCACCTCAGAGTTTATTTCAAATGGTGCAAATGAGCAGACATAAAAATACAAGGCTTTATCACTTTTCCTCCTATTAGCAAACAGTGAATAATTAAGAGCTAGATGCTACAGGGAATAATTCATGTAAGAGCTTTTACGTAGTATGCCACATAAAATTAATTTTGGTGCTCGCTTTACCAGCTTATTTTTATTACTCAATGTCTAAACATACTCTTTATGTCCTTGAGGAGACCTTAGACCTGAGACTCATCAGTGACAATTAACTGCCAATGAACTAGAAAACTGAGTCTAATACAACAAAGGCATGAAAGTGATTTTTTTAATTATTATTATTTATTAACAATTAAAATTGGAATTCTATATATGTATACATTTCTGTATACAAAATTGGGAAGAGTTCTGCTGCCAGAAGGACCTCAACAGGCTGGAGGAATAGGCAATCTTCATGAGTCTCATGAAGTTCTGCAGGGGGATTTGCAAAGCCCTGTACCTGGGGACAAATAACCCCATCCACCAGGACACACTGGGGACCAGATGGCTGGAAAGCAGCATGGTGGGGAACAAGTTGGACATGAGCCATCAGTGTGCCCTTGCAGCAAAGAGGTCCAACAGCCTCCTGGGCTGTATTAGGAAGCATGCTGCTTGTTGCCAGGAGGTCAAGGGAGGTGACTCTTCACCTCTACTCAGCACAGTAAAACCACATGAGGACCATGTTTGAATTCCTCAGGTACAAGAAAGAAGTAAACGTACTAGAGCAGGTCCAACAAAGGGCCATGAAGATGATGAAGGGTTTGAAAATCAGGAGAAGCTGAGAGCTGGGGTTCCTCAGAAGTTGAAATGAAAGTAAATTGTAAAGGCAGGCAATAATATTTCAAAGAAAAAAACTCCACATTTAAACTTCTCTCCAATTCACCATTCCTTCCCCTTTAAGAACTATATATTGCCTGATCTGCAAACATGATTGCTCTCATGCATGCAATTCTTCTTAAGACCTGATCACTTAAGTGTGAGGCTCAGCTGTACAGATACCCTGCTCTTAAATATAAAATGCTGTATGTTAAATATCCCTTATAACAGGTAAAGGTAGGAAATCTGAGACTTGTACTGTAAAAGTTAAGAATATTTGGACTCTTTACTCTGTTCCTCCTGTACATAGGCTTGGTGGTGTTAATTCAGGAAGGTTTAGAAGATTATGTGTACATGACAGCCCTGAGGATTTCCATCACTGTGATTTTCCTTCTACTCTTTTCACTTCTTTTTGAAGAGCATAATGACCTATGACAACTAAGCTTTACTCTCAGTGGAGTCTGACATTGCTTCTGTTTAATGGATCAGACAGTTTGTGATACATCAGTACTTTCTTCCCTACGTCAACCTCAGGTACCTCTTCAATATTTCCCATCTGTGCTGACCTGTGTGATCAAGAGGTCATGTCCTGAAGTCAAACCCAGAATCGAAACACTCACTTCTACCACGGTCCAGACTATTAATGTAACCCATTTAATTTATATCAAGTTGGAACTTGACATTCAATTTCTCAGTCCAGAAGCAATTATTTTTAAAGGAACATGCCAACAATATTGCTTGGCTTAGAATAGCAAAAGTTCAAAAGGGTAAAAAACATTTCACACCATAAATAAAGAATTGATTATACTTGAAAACAAAGTTTGTAATTACTAGTGACATTTCTGAGCTTAGATGAGGTGCTTTTTATGCTTTAAATACGGTTTCATTTATGCCACTGGCATTATGGGAACCTTATGTAAGGGTCTACAGTAGTCCTTTGCTGGTATTTTAAGGATCAAGAAGGAAACATGAGTATTTTGCACGATGCTTGGGTCAAACACTTTTTGTTAAGCAAGGGTGCAAAATTCACTGTGGGTGCTCAGCCTTTAGCAGGACTGGAATTCCTCTGCTTCCTTTCACCCCAATAGCTCCATCAGCAGGACCACTGGAATAGTCAGTAAAACCCAGTACTTTGGGATGGAAAATGATGTTATTCTTCTCATGTGAAAGACAAGACTCCGAGGTGCTAACAGATTTTTAACTAGGAATAGCCGGTATCTGGATCATCAAATTACTCTTTTGCACTTAAAACTGTAGTGCTTGTTTTTCCCATAGTTCTTTCAGCCCTGAGTGGTCCTTGCATGACTGGCCAAAGACCAATATCCCTGAGCTCCATGTGAACGATTCTGCTAATCAAATTGTGGTGCAAAAGCTAAAAACTGATGTTAAGAATTTGGACTAGCAAACAGTGTTCATCACAAAACCTTTGAGAAATAGCATCTTGCAGATCAGATGGTGCTGAAATATCAGCTAAAACTAGATTTTTCTAATGTGTAGCAGATGCTGTACATTGACAGTGTTTCATGCTCCCTCTACTGGCTAATAAGCACAGAAAGAGTACAGAGAACTTAATTCTCTAAGCTTTTATATCTTTCAGAACCCTGCTGGTACCAGAATGCTGATGCTAGTTCAAGCAAATTGCATATTTTCACACATTAAGGCAGCTTATACTTTTCTGGGGGTGTAATGCAAATAGAAGTTTAGCAAGTAAAGCCCTTTACCAAGGATGAACAAGAATGTTATCCCACTGTTGTGGGTTATTTGGGGAAGTTTATATGTGAGAAAGGGTATTTCAAAGGCATATTAAAATCTGTGATCATGAAAACAGAGTAGCTAAACTACACAAAACCTGTAACCTCTACAAGAGTCAGGTGATGAATGGCATTATACCATTCATTTTGATGCCACAGCAAGATAACACCAGCCTGCATACTTTCATCTTCAGTAAGTTTACTCCTGCATCTTGACTTCTTACCTGAATATAGGCCACTATTGCTTTCATAAAAAATATATATAGGTTTGGTATTCAAACATCACACGTCCTACTGTCAGAGCCATGCAATTAAAATAATTAATTAGTAATGAAGAATGACATAAACTCTGCTTATTAACAAGCATACGCGTGGCATACGGCAAATCTCGCAGAAAGAAATAAAGGCAAATCTTTCATTCTTACCACAAAACAATCCAGCCAGAAAACTGTGTACTTCAAAATAGAAAAGATGAAAGTTGTAGACCTTTTTAATTAGTGATCAAAGAAAGGCTTTCTATTAGCAGAGGAATAAGGTACTATGAAGCAGCTATTATGTATGCACTTACATATATGTGTATATATAAGTGTATTAGCACATATGTATATGTGTACACACTTTTAGACATACGTGCATATGGTTCAGAACTACTTGCCCATGTGCTGTTTCTGACTGAACTCCTTCAGCTTCTGCAGTGCCACTTCTAAGTTC